>ML799368.1:65289-78350 GCA_009831015.1 Picea engelmannii | reverse complement strand
TTGATAAAGGGGCCCAAAAAAGTGACAAAAAGAGGCCAAAAAGTCTATAAATAGAAGCTGGCAGCTCATTATCACCATTGCTGATTTGGAAATTGACTCTGGAGCCAAAAGACCCCCTTTGCCAAAGATCGTGATTCTGGGAGATACAATGGACGAAACGGACTTCTGCTTGGACCAAGTAAGTACAAACTCCCTTGTCTTATTATTCAATACTTCATTTGTTGCTTTTATTTGATTTTGGGGGTGGGCGTCGACCTCAAAGAGGTCGGCCCTAGGCAAACGCGGGTTGTCCAGGGACAGCCCGCGGGTACCCGCAACTATCGCCTCGACAGGCCACGGGTACCCCCAGCGCGATGCAAAAATTAATCTAAACAAGTCCTAACCCCCCCCCCTTTTTTTTTTTGCTTTGTTGTGCTGGAAGAATGTATGTTCAGTGGAGGGAGAGGGAGCACGAGGCCGCCAATGAGTTAGTGGCCGCAGATCCGAACGTTATGGCCGTGCTGACATAGTGCGGTTTAGTGAAATTCTTTTTGTGTCCGTTTATGCGCGCACAACCAAGGCTACTGAATACCCTGGTTGACTATTGGCACCCTGATGCAGAGGCTTTCATGATAGAGGGGCAATCCTTGGTGCCCATCACCGAGGATATTTATTTTTTGACTGACCTCTCGAGGAGAGGGGAACCAGTCAACTTTCAGACTTTTCCTGCGGGGCCGAGCAATGTCTCGGAGCTGATAGAAGAGTATTGTGAGACTAGGACTGATCAGAGATCTTCCTCAGTACTCGTTAGTAGGATTACTAGCCTCGCCCTTCAGACTATTTTATCGCTCATTGGGCGGATTACCGGCTCTGCAGCCGTGCATCAGGCTTCGCGCGCACAGATGAACTGTGCAATCCAGTGCATGAATGCACAAATTTTTGATTGGAGTACCACACTACTAGCGAGCATGACGGGTCAGTTGATAACTTGCAGACAGCAGACACACAGGAATTTTGGGTTTGGGACCATCCAATGTTCGTTTTTCTTCGAGAGAGTTCCATGTTTTAGTCCTCGGCTGACAGTACGAGGACATCTGGCTACTTTCCCCGCAGTATGAACATGGGCAGCATTGCTGCCACGACAGGGTGGTGGAAGGACCATAGAGGCCTTCAATGACAACTTTTTTGCCTGGCTGTCATGGAAGATCCCAACTATTGAGGACTACCCATACGCGGAGATTGACTTCTCCAGAGATCCAGCGATACCAGTGCCTCCTGGTGAGGAGCGAGGGGAGATGGGTAAGCCTCCACCTATACAGTTTTTTTTTTTTTTTTTNCATATGTAATTTTTATGTCTTTTCGATATATATATCATGTTTTGTATACCAGAGTTTTTGATGGGTGAACCTTTATCGCATGAAGATGTGGGATCCGTGCGACCTGCCGATTATGCATGGAACAGGCGTCGCCCACGACCAGAAGCCACAGCTGCCACCGTTGGAGGAGCAGTAGTAGCAGGGAACCTCCCAGCAGGAGAGGCCGAGAGGGTCCTAAGACGAATTGAGTGGAACTTTATTGCGCTCACTCGTACAGTGCCCATGGCAGAGATAGAGGATTTTCCGCCCTCCTTGCAGACTCATATTGTAGGGGTACCTCGGACATGGGTCCGATTGTTTAGGCGTTTGGGTCAGGATATATATGATTATAACAGGGCCCATAGGCCGTGAACAGACTTTAGACTTTTATGTGCCATGAGCACTGATATGTATATATTTTTTGAGGGAATAAGTCCAGTGACTCGTTATTGTTCCCACCTTTTGAGGCGCTTGCGCCCATCTATGTACTCTAAGGATTTTCTGATGTTTATATATGATTTTTACTTTTTTTTGTGTCTTATGGATTATGTGTACAAAAATGTATTTACATGTGTATGATCATGATCTTTTTATATGTGAGCAAGATGCCAATGTAAAATGTGATTAGCTAGAGTATCCGTGATTTGATTTAGACTCCTAAGAACATGAAAATATGTAATATAATCAAAGTTGCGTTCCAAGAGACGTACCCTAAGGAATCGTCGGTGTAAAGTTGGGTCATGCACCCGGTATATTCTGTTTAGCTGCGACACAACCAATTGAGCGTCTAGATAGACCCGGAGACAAGAGATACCCAATGACAAGGCGTCACAAAGAAACTCAATAACTGCACTATACTCAACAACATTATTCGTGGTGTCACCTAAGCATATCCCTCCGGAAGATAACAACTAACCCTGTGGTGTAAAGATTACCTAAGTTGCAGAGGCAAGCCTCCGCGTGTGTCGACTAGCACCGTCCGCATACCCTATGAACACCTCGGACTCACTTGAAATCTGCCATAGTGACGAAAGATAACATCAATGACATGTCCATAACACGTTTTTCAAAGGAAATGTAAAAAAGTGATAGTGCAAAGACTATACATATGTTACAAAAAGTTACCCACAGTGACCATTCTATGAGTGATACTTCTTGAGGTAGAGCCCATTTCTAGGCTCTGCCAAAATGTTCCCTTCAAAATCGACCAAACTATAAGCGCCCTTTTTTAAAACCTCCTTAATAATGAAGGGTCCGAACCACATGGGTTTAAACTTTCCTGCCCCCAGGGGGTCCTTATCTTGGTCATAAACCAGGACAAGGTCGCCCTCAGAGAAAACCCGAGGACGAACGGACCTATCATATTGACACTTGACCTTATGTTTATGATCCTCATTGGCCAGGGCCGCATCGCAACGCTGTTCATCAAGCTGCTCAAAGTGTACTAACCACTCTTCAAGTGGAGAAGTGTTTGGCAATAACTGTACTGCCAATTTCAGAGATGGGATTTGACATTCGATGGGCAAGACTGCCTCCAGCCCGTAAACGAGTTGAAAATGTGAGAAACCGGTTGCAGTCTTAACTGATGTTCGGTAAGCCCATAATGCCGAGTATAACATCAAATGCCAGTTTGACTTGGTTGAGTTGATAGTTCGCTATAGAATTGTCTTAAGAATTTTGTTTACAACTTCCACCTGCCCATTGGCTTGGGGATAGTAAGGTGATGAATATTCTTGCCGTAACCCAAGCTTTGATGTTAACTCAGACATCATTTCATTCTGAAAGTGACTGCCATGGTCAGTGACAATCTCTCTCGGGATGTCGAACCATGCTATAATCTGGTTGAATAAGAAGAGAGTTGTTGTCTCTCCATCATCTTTAAACGTTGGCATAGCTTCGACCCATTTAGTGAAGTAGTCGACAGCTACGATGATGTAGCGGTGCCCCCTTGCTGACGGGGGGTTGCATGTAGTGTAATCAATCCCCCACTTCATGAAGGGACCAACTGTGATGACAGGAAACATAGGAGCTGGATGTGCCCTCATCTTCCGAGAGAAGATTTGGCACGGATGACACTTCTTGACCGACTCGATACAATCTTTCATAAGTGTGGGCCAGAAGTAACCTGCTCGTAAAATCTTTTGGGTTGTTTCCAACTCGGACAAGTGACCGCCACAGGATCCTGTATGACAATCGTTGAGCACTATGATGGTCTCCTCATGAGTGAGACATCGGCGCAAGATGCAGTCTACACCTCTCCGATACAACATATCATTAAGTATGAGATAGTTCTTGGCCTGATGGCGTATTTGCCGACGCTCATCACGATAAGCAGAGGTGGGGCACTTCAAAGCCTGGAGATAGATCAGTATATCTCCGTACCAGGGGTATGAAGATGCAATAAAAAACATATCCCCCCGGATAGGCGATTCCTCGGGCACAACGTCACCTGACTCAACCGGAAGCTCCGAGATAAGTTCTGCGAAGACCAATGACTTTTTGGACTTGGCTGAAACGAAGTCTAAGTCAAATTCTTGGAGGATTACCATCCATCTACTGATTTTTCCGCCGATAACTCGTCGTGTCAACATGTACTGGAATGGATTCACGACGACAATGACGGTGGTCTTGCGAAACAGAACATAGTGACGGAACCGTTGAACAGCATGAACTGCTGCCAATGACAGTTTTTTGAGATGGGTATAATTAAGTTCCGATCCTACGAGGCCTCGGCTCAGATAATAGATCACGTATTCGGAAAATGAATCATCCTCCTGAACTAAAACCATGCCTATGGTTGACTCTGTAGCAGCCAGATATAATAAGAAGTCTTTGTTATAATTAGGTGGCCATAGCAGAGGTGCGGTAGTGAGGGCGTGTTTTAATGCGTCGAAAGAGAATTGAGTGGCTTCGTCCCAGAAAAAGGGAACATCTTTCTTCAGTAAACGCATAAAGCCCTTGGTGATTTCGGCATAGTTGGTGATGAAGCATCGTAAGAAGTTCGCCTTGCCTTGAAGACTTTGAAGTTGTAAGATTGTGTGTGGGGGGGCAACTGGATTATTGCCTCCACCTTAAGAGGATCGACCATGATCCCTGTGGTTGAAACGATGAAACCTAACAAACGTCTTGACGTGACGCAAAACCTGCACTTGTTGGGATTCAAGCGAATCCTGAAGTAGCGCCAACGTTCGAAGATTAGTTGAAGGTGCATGGGATGATCCTTGCGCTTGCGAGAGCGTGATGCTAAATCATCTAGACAGGCCTCGACTATATGTTTGAGGTCGTGAAACGCAAAAGACATGGCCCGCTGGAAAGTGGCTCCAGCATTCTTGAGACCAAAAGGCATCTTATGATAAGCGAATGTACCCCATGGACAAATGAATGTCGTTTTGTGTTGGTCCTCAAGTTTGATTTGGATTTGATTATATCCTGAAAAACCATCCATGAACGAAAAGGCTTCACAACTGGCACATTCGTCAATGATCTAATCGATGAATGGGGTTGGATAATTATCTTTTGGACATGCCTTATTCAAATCATAGAAATCAGTACATACACAAATCTTGCCTTGTTTTTTATCGACCGGCACGGGGTTGGACACCCACTGAGTCAAATGAATCGGGTAAATGAACCCTGCTTTGAGAAATTTCTCAACCTCAACCTTGATGGTTGCTGCTTTCCTAGGATTATCTTGACGAAGTTTTTGTCGAATAGGCTTAGCATCAGGATATGTTGTGATCTCATGTTCAACTATTTTCGGATCGATGCCTGGCATTTCCTCATAAGACTAGGCGAAAACGTTGCGGAATTCTTTGAAAAGATCCGTGTAAATCTGAATCTCTTTAGGGGAGCAATCCGCTCCGACGAAGACATTCTCCACGACGCCAGGGTTTAGGGAGATGTTTATAGGTATAGTGGCAACGATAGTCGCCATATTTCCCTCAGCATAAATTTACTGGGTAGCTAAGAGGTTAATGGGACATGGCTTATCTCTCGTGATGGTGATAGTGAATTCTCCTGCCTCGATTTAGTTTAAATCTGGGAGGAAATATGATCGGTGATGAAGATCATCCCAAGGTTTGTCCGGACTAGTCATTGCTTCGATTATTGCTTCGTCGAAAGGCAAGACTAGATATAATGAATCGGTGTTGGCAAGAGAACCCTGAGCCCAGATAGGCTCTAGAGGTGGATCCAACTCTTGTGCAGGAGTCAGATCAGGAGTGGCTGAAGCCTGCTGGACTAAAGAGTACGCTACTTCAGCGGCTGACAAGGGCATGGACATGCCAGTGTGCCCTATCTCATCCATCATGGCTGATGGGGAAGGAAGAATCCACGAATCTTGAAAGTAAGTCATGCGGAATGACGAGACATGAAAAATCTCAGCCTTGTGGTGAGTTGATATAAACTTGACATCGCCATGAGGAGGTGGGTAATCGAAAGTACCCATCAAAGATGGGCACAAACCCACTCCTACGTTAACGACACCGGCTTGAGGATTATCTATCATGGGAACCGTGGATGCCCCCAAAGCTGGGTCATGTCGAGAGAAGGACAATTGATCAATGGTCACTATCCGACCCTCGTGTGGAAACAACAAGACTCGAAAAACTGTAGCAACCACAGCTTGCATCGCATAAGTCCAACTACGACCTAACAAGAGATTATAGTCGAGGGGGGCATCAACTACCTCTACCTCGACACACACTGACTTCCCTCCTAACTGCACAGGGAAAGAAGGAATGATGCCATGTGGTCGAAAAGAACGATCGTCGAACGCAGTGAGGAGAGTAGGTGATGGAGAAACTTTGGGCTGACCAATGGCTTTCCAGCATGCTAACGACATAACGCATGTCGAGGCGCCCTCATCGACCACCGTGCGAAATATATTTCGTGTAAAAGTTTTCATGGGATGAGCCACTACTATCTGAAACGCTACATGGTACGACAAACGAGGTTTTAAGTCAGTTGTATCTAGCATGATGGTACCCAGGTTACAAGTCTCAGTAGAGCCTAAAGCAGTCAACAAGGCTTTCCTCTGAGCAGGGAAACTTTGGAGGACCTCCAAAGTAGACATAACACAAGGGGTTTGGGATAAATCTTCCACCACAGAGTAATTTTGGGTGGCCCTTGCATTTGGATTGTGAGAAGCTTTCTTAAACACACCTTTTGGAATGCGTGTCATCGTTTCTCCCAACGTCTTCTCAATCTGTAGAGGAAGAGATGAGAGTTTGGCTTCTTTTCCCTTCTCAAAGGCACTTGGTTTACTACAGTCATGTGCTCTAGTCGTTATTAAAGCATCACCCCTAACCATATATACGTTCACGGATGAGGAATTGTTTGGAGGAGGGCAGGTTTCTTGGCTACCCCCTTCGGCACTTGTAGAGGCTTGAGTTAAATTTTGCCCATGCTGAAAGGGATTAGTCAACACAACTTGTTGTTGCTGTGTGACAAACTTCTGGGCCTCTACAAGTCGAGGACATAGATGGGTCAGGTGGTCTTCCACACACAAGTTGCACGGGTACCTCACCTTCTGTTTTTTCGTAGTGCCCTCGCCATCATTATCAGTGGGTTTTTTATCCCCCTTACCCTTCTTGCATTGTTTTTTCTTCCCTTCAGGCTATTGGGGGGCCTTTGGGTTGGTCATCTGCATGGAGTGTACTTCCGACGTTTGGGTAGGAGGAACAGCCAAAGCAGTAGTCTGGTTGGCCGCTGAGTGTTGTATAGATAATTGTTGCAATTGTTTTGTCAATTGCTCAGCGGGCTTGGTTTGTGCCGAACCAATGATACCATCGGCATGTGGTCCAACTCTCTGTCTAGTTTTATCCAGTATCGATCATGGTGCATCCGGCAGGATGTTGTATAATAAACCAGACTGAGAATATATGAGCTCAAACTGTTGAGCCCTCATGATGGCATCTTCTTTGGAGAAAACCCCAGAAGTTGTGACGTCTTTGGATAATTGTGGTACTAAAGACTTAAGGAACCACTCAAGCAGGAATGCTAGTGGAACCGGTACTTTGATTAGACTCTTTCGACGTCTCCACTCTTGGATGTGATCAGAGATGTGGTCTACTATCGTCTATTTGAAATTGGCAAGCAATTCTGTGCCCGCGTCGTATCTCACAGGTAACTGGAAATGGTTAAGGAAGGCCATAGCCAGTTCACCAAAAGAAGAATATCGTGAGCGATCAAGCTCGATGTACCATTTCGCGGCACTCCCAATAAGAGTGCGTTGAAACAATCGCAACTGGACGGAGTCATCTTTCAGTAAGTTAGATGAATACCAAATATGGAAAGTAGTCATGTGATCACCTGGATCTTCGTTAGGCTTGGCCTCGAACTTTGGAATGTCCGAAGGCAACTTCGTTGGCATAGGAGGCCAACGTGGATCATGACAAATAGGGTCATTTAACAAATGTGTCAAATCTGGCAAGTGTAACGTCGCCAGGAATGGTAGTTTGGGTTGTTGTTGATAGCCTGGAAAAAAGGGTCCTAGAGTTTGACTGGCACCAGGTTGCCAGGAAAAATTTGGCTGCTGGCCCAGATTCTGGTAGAAACCATGGCCCTGACCAGTGTAAGGGTTTTGCATTTGTGGAGACATCATTGGCTGATTCCCCATGAAGGACATAGGATGTTGGGCACTCATCGTGTTTGACGGACTTTGGGAAGGATTACTCCATGCTGGTCCAGCTAGGATAGGCATAGAAGTTTGTTTGGGGTTACATTGACTATGGAAAGAATTGCCCCAAAACGACATTCCAGATGAGGGAACGGATCCTTGTCCTGAGTTCCAAGGTCCTGGTATATGTGCCCCCGGTGTAGGAATAGTACCCTGCGCCGAAGTAGACTATCCAAAGATGGGAGTGCCCCTAGACGGGAAAGCAGTGGATGCAAAAGTATTGTTACCAAACGTCCCGTTCCAAACAAACAGTGACGAACCTACCGACAAAGTTTGCGCAAGTGTTCCTTGACTCCTGGCTCCAAATGAACCCAGCGGACTGCTGATGCAGACCACCAAGCGACGGGGATGAAGGAGAGATATGACCTCCAGCGTAAGGAAAAGCATTAAAAGGAACATGAATGCCCCCAAGTTGACCTTGCAGAGGAGCGTTAGAGCTCTCTGCCCCCAGACCCAAAGTCTGTAAAGTGGAGTAAGTGAGTGCAGGACTTGTACCTGAACTTGGCATACCATATGAAAACGGAGGGCCTGTCGCACTAGGTGTGAAGGGAGGTGTGGCCGCCGCGATAGATGGGGTCGGTCCACTGTGCAATGTAGTTTTGACCGAGACCATTGTGGCCCGGACCATTGACAAGGGAAAGTTAGGAGAATATTCTCCTGTGGTAACAATGGTGGTGGGAATGGAATAATTCCCAGAGGAAGTAACAACGTTTGTTGCCATAGCTGCGTGAGGCACTGACAGGCGTTCGTAAAATTGAATTGGCAGAATAACTTGTGGCCAAGTATTAGTGGTTGGGGTTTCAAATGAACTAAGAATGACAGTTGATTCCTTTGGGAGTTGTTCGGGCACAATGGTTTGTAACCCGGTTGCTTCGAAAGACCCTTGTTGGTCTAGCTTCCGCCTCAATGGTGGCGGGGGTGGCTCCAGTATAACTGGTGGCAGGCCCAGAAGCCTTCGTGACCGACGGAGCTCTGAATCCTCCATTGTGTGAGAAGATCCATGACACGCTAAGGTATTCTACACGTGCAAATAGTAACACACACTAAAAGAAAGCCCCTATGAGATAAGACAAGCAAACACTAACTATTTTGAAGAACAGTTACAACAACCAACACTAGAGCAACTTACCGGTGCAAGTGCAACTCGAAAATGGAAGCACCCTCCAGGTATACTCTGCAAAGCGTGGCCCGATGTCTTTCATAGGTACCGCGGTATACCCCCGCCATCACCCATGTATGTCCCTAGAAAAGATTGGCAACTAGTTTGCCAGCACACGAACAGTCACCAGGTGGGTACAGTTGATAGTCGGGTAGACTACAATGAGCAGGGTATCAAGCCCAAAACCTGTCAAGGGTATCGAGAGAAAATGGTCCGGAAGACAACTGAGGACCTTGAATAGATTCAAGACCCACGAAGCCCCGTGGCAAATGAAACGACGGAATCTCTTAACAAATCCTCGATATGTGTTCTCCACTACGCTTGGTCTGGCTTTGGCGGGGTTATCTCCACTACCTTTCCTTACGCGACCTCGTGTTTATCCCTTGTGTTAGAGGGGGGTCCCGGATAACTTCCACGAAACTGGACTTCTACACTCCCTATCACAGACTCCAATGTTTGGTTTTGAGTGGCCTTGGAGAGTTTACTCTCCAACCTATTCCAAGGCCCTAGTCCTAAGCTAGTGTATGAACCCTACAAACAAAAAGTCTAGTAGATTTTAATTAGCGTTGTTTTTATGGGCTTTTTTACGTCACAAGGTATGAAGGTGAAACTGATGGTGTGTAAAGACTCAAAGAAAAATGAATAAGAAATGCTTGGAAACAAAAACTTTTACAAACAATGCAAAAACCAACAACTTTTCACCAAGAAATATTTCTTTTCTTTTCAATTTTTCTAAGATTTCATGCAGCCAACATAAAGGACTTTCGCTCGACTACGAGCTACTTATGCTCTAAATGCACTGCAAAAACTTATGAACAAAAGACTTCTTCCTAGCTATTGATGCAGCAACACAATCTTCAAACAAAGAATAAAATGAAAAAGGGATTTTTTTTTTTTATTTGAGTGTTGAATGAAGCAACAAAGGGAAAATGCCGACAAGCACAAAACCAAGAAAACATATATGCAATGAATCAAAGAAATCAAGGAATCAAAGAAAATATATGCAATGGCAATCAAGAAGGCACAGATTCCTACGCTTGTCTAAAAACCATAAAACAAAAAAAACAAAAAAAATCTTTTCTATCAAATATCAACTAAGAAAAACAGGCTAAGGGTAAGAGGCCCTAACCTACTGACTGTGCAACCCTAGACTCAGACACCTGAGAGGAACACTTCTCACCATAGGAAGGGATGACTGCCCCACCCTGACTGAAAAACAATCTATCAAGCCCGCGACTGTCACTGAAACAACACGTGTTCAAACGCGTGCTGAGCTATAATAGGGCGCAGGTACCCGCGGGCTGCACTTGCACAGGTCGCGTGTATGTATGAATGCTAAGACAAAACTCAACACAGGCAGCCCAAACCTAGAAAAGGCCTCTGGTATTGACAACCAGGGTCTCTTAAAGGCTTGGATGCTCCTTCTTTAACAGAACAGAAAAATAATTGCAAAGAATGACAAACGTAATCAAGCAAACTGAGACAAGACTGTGAACCAGCAAGACCCAGACAGGATCTAGAAAGCCCCCTGAGAATGTATAATTCTGACAGGGATAAGGGAGACTGCCTCTCAAGCTTTCTGACTCCTACACGCTACTGAAACCACCACAGCAAGTGTTCAAGCGCGGGCTGTAGAAGGTTAGGGCGTGGGTTACACGCGTGCAGGCCTTTTGTAGGCCATGTGTACCTCTGTGTGTCCAGATAATTAATGTCAAGCAACAGTCACGGAAAAAAATGGTATAAAGAACCAGGTTCCCTGCTAGCTTTGACCTAACAGAAAACAGACAAACAAAGAAACAGAAAATATAATCCTTCAAACTACCCAAAAACCTCAACCAAATCCGGAAACCCTAAGAGTATCTTCCCTAGTGGAGTCGCCATTTATGTTGTTGGGAAATAATACCCTACAGACTAGCAAGCTAGGGTTGAACTTGCATGCAGATTTTGACCTTTAAGAAATGACCTTTAACCTATCACCCCAAAACTAAAACCCCTTTTTCACATACAAGCATGGAAATGACCTACTAACCTTTTTACTGACGTTTGGTGTAGATCCTCCGTTGTGCTTTGTCCGCTTACTCGCACTGCTCCTTTCCAATACAATCCTGCAATCAAGACAAAACACTACGCATGCATGCTATTTTTCTACTTGAGGGTTAGAGATTAAGCATAAATCGAATAAATCATATATAACTCATGCATTGGGACGGGAAAAGTATTCTTTTATTAATCTCAAGATGAATAAACTTACAATAATGATAGAGATCGGCCACCGCTCCTTGATCCTGATCCTGGGCTCTTCCTCTTCTTTGTCCTCCAACTGCTTTGCTTTAATTCTCCTTAAGCTTGAGGAAAGGCTAAAGGGTTGGGACAAATGGATTCAGCAATTGGGCAGAGTTTCTTCGCTATCTTTTTCCTCCTCTAAATAGTACCCCTACCCCTTCTTTTATAGGCTAGAAGAAGCTAGGGTTTTGGACGAACTCTCAGCCATGCATGGCTGGGAGTTTCAGTTAACTGACCCATAGCCTTTTGTCCCATCAGCAAATTTCCTGTTTTTTTGCTTTGTTAGGTAAACGCGGGCTGTAGTAGGCCAGCCAGCGTTCCAACACATGCAGTAGTCGGCCTGCCAGCGTTCCAACACGTGCAGTAGTGAGTTAGGGCGCGTGTCACTTGATTTAAAAGGATTTTCAAGAGTTTGTTCAGCATGGCTTTGGAAAGGAAGGGATATGAGTTGGCCTGATGCCAGGTAAGCATGTGTGGTGAAATTTAGGGTTATAACAAGGAGAAGTGGCACAAAAACCGAGGCAGGGGTGTGTTGGGGGGCCGAAAGTGTTCGACTCGGATTAAGGCGTGGAGACAGTCATTGTTAGGTAAAATGATGCCACGAACGCAGTGGTGATGTTGGTTTTCTGATCTGAGAAAAGCTTATGTGGCTTAACTCCAGAATGAGGTATATTTATGTATTTTGCCCAATTCTTTTGTGGAGTTAATAAAAAGACCTACCCATTTGAGAGCAGGACCCGGAGACATAGTCCACCAGGGACGAACTCTGTTATCAAGTTATTTGTGTTCATATTGCATGATTGTGTGTCTTTCATTTTGAGCTTTTCCTTCTTTATGGTGTATTTTTGTTTATGCTCATTTTATGCAATTCTTTAATAAGTCACCTGATGAAAAGATCCCAGATCATTGTCTTTGAGCCAAAAAAAACTATAAACTACCACCAATGAGTAAGAATACATGTAATATTTGATTGAGAGTATATAGATCTTATTTGTAACAATTCTTGAGCATGAATAGAAACCATCAAATGTTGATTTTCCCATTTGGATATATATATATATATATATATATATATATATATATATATATTGTGTGTGTGTGTGTGTGTGTGTGTGTGTGCAATAATATAGTGATTTCTCACTATCTTAGCATTTACTTAATCGTAGGTTAATGTATCATTTGTTCATAGTGAAAACCACATTCCATAGCATGATTTCACTTTATTTACCCATAGCAAATTTAGTGTTTGTTTGATCATTGGATTTTCTCTAAATCCTTTGTGAGTCTCAAGGATAGCTCATATTGGCATCCCTTATGCTATTTGTCTCATTGGTGATTTCCCATGTGTTTACCATTCAATATAAATGAAACATAATTGTATTCACCCTCTATAAACATAGTTACCAACTTAATGAGAACTCTCCAGAGTTCTCGTTTTTGGGGGGGTCCAATTTTTTACCTTGTTTTTAAAAATGGTGCTACCGGTAGCACCCCCTCTCCGTTTTTAGATGATTTTTGATATTTTCAATTTTTCGATCCCCAATGTTTCCATGCTATTTTTTTAAATGCTCATTTTTCATCTATTTTCAATTCTCTCTCTCTCTCT
>ML799368.1:18189-56956 GCA_009831015.1 Picea engelmannii | reverse complement strand
TTTTTTTTATGACAATGATGACTCTCTCCCTCCCTCACAATCTAATACAATCAACACATGCATCTATTGAAATTAGTAATTTTCCATCTTCACCTTTACATACCCACTTTGTCAATGCAAAGAAAAATAAAATGTATTGATATTTTACGATGAGTTCTGAGATTTAATAAAAGCTTTTATAACAATATATATATTATTATTAAAATCCTATAAAAAAAAATTATATTATTATTAAAAGTTTATATATATATATATGTGTGTGTGTGTGTGTGTGTGTGTTATTCTCATATAATGTATGTTTAATAACATATATTTATTATTATATAATTTATTGGAGGTGGTTTGAAAGTATGAAAAGTTAATATATTTAGTACCTTTCCTAAGGGGTAGACCCCCCTCCTTATTCAGGTACTACTTGTATATTAGCATAGGCTTTAATATTTCAATTTTGTTCATTTATTTCAGTAATCGTTTCATTTCTTGGTTTGCTACAATTCTGATTTAGTAGAAACAATGTTGCAATTTATGCATGGTCGATATTCAGTTAGTGTTAAAAGAATTTATAACTTTATGTTGCAATTCAACTCTATTTATATTTCTCTAAGTTGAATAACGCAAACGTTGTTACAAATCTAAGTACTGCAACTCGCATTGTTGCAACTCCCGTCACTGTGATTTATTTTGTGTTGTAGCTTCATTGTTGCAACTCCACTTACAGTTGCACTTTATTTTATTTGTTTTCTTATTCATGATAGATTTAGTAGTTTGGGATTGATAATTACATTGGAATGTTATCGAATGTGTGAAAACATAATTTTTACAATAACGCAGGACCTTCATTCTACTTGAGCAAGTCACCAATAAAACATAGGGTAGATTTAATTTATGCAAGTGTGATTTCAATTTCCGCAAGTATGATTTCATTTTATGCAAGTGTGATTTCAATTTCCGCAAGTGTGATTTCAATTTATGCAAGTGTGATTTCAATTTCTGCAAGTGTGATTTCAATTCTTGCAAGTTTGATTTCAACTTCTTCAAATGTGATTTCAATTTCTGCAAGAGTGATTTCAAATTCCGCAAGTGTGATTTCCATTTATGCAAGTGTGATATTTACTTTCTTGAACTAGTATTTGGTGACTTAATTCAATAACCCAAAGCCTTGATTTCTGACAACAAACGTACTACAATTCATTATACAAAACAACACTAATCTTTACATATATGGTGTACAAAAATTCGTAAATAAAATGCGACCTCAGATTGATAATTAAATGCACAACTCTCCAATTGCTCACTAAATTAATGAGGAAGTAATTGAAAAGTTTGTTAGATAAATTAAAGTAAATTATGTTGAATGCAAAGAATTGTATTTTCATGGTTCTATAGTAGCCTAATTGGGTTGGAATTTGTTGTTTGCAGTGCATGGTGGGTTCTTTCCGTGGCCACTCTGCTCCAACCATTAGTATTCCACTTTCTCCTTGCATAATATTTTGTCTGATATTGCAAACCATGGAAGTTTATTTCCACCCACGTCCACCACCACTTCAGAGCCACCATTACACTATAATTGCACTTGTCTACCTAGCCATGACCCCCTTTGTTCCATCTACCATGGCTACACCTACATCTTACACATCCCCCACTATTTCCTCAAATAAGATTGTTCGATCGATGGCTCCACCTCCTATCTAGGAAAACCAATATCCATCATTGCATTATATATTCATGGTGATATCATTAGTTGATGAAACTATTATCCAACATTTATGGAATTGGCTTTAGGTATTTTGAAATTTTCATTGATTGGTTCTTGTAACTATTAAAATGAGGCATTATGGAGAGGCTTGGGTCGCAAAGGAAGGAAACACCCTTAAGACTAGTAGTCTCATATATGGTGAGTTTTGTTATATTGAATTCTGATAGTATTTTGCAAGTGTATTCATTGATAAAATTGTGGGAAACAAATTATATGCATGGTGTTTCCTTTCTAGTCTCCGAAAAGGTGCACCACTCCTTGATGGAAGAAGACTCAAGCTTCAACAAGCTCGAAGAAGAGTAAGATTGTATTTGGAGGTGCACCTAGTTATGGCAAGGGTGGTGGGGGTCAATGATTAACCCATTATGTATCTTGGGCATGAGGTGCCATTATGTCTCTTGGGAATAATGTTCCATTTAGGGTACAAGGTACCATTTTGTGTATTTTGCACGAGGTGCCATTATTTTCTAGTTTGGACACAAGGTACCATTATATATTTTGAGCACGATGTGCCATTTTGGAAAAATGTATAGTTCGTCCAATTTGTAATACAAATAAATGGATTTGGGCATATAGAATGACTTGTTTACGGTTTTGTTTTTTAATAATATTGTGCTACTATTTCATTTTTTTTTTATTTAATGTTAATGATGAATGATGTTGATGAATTCCCATTAGACACTAAAAGGAAATATTTAAGAGGTTGATGTAATGGTTATGTTGGGGAATATTCTTATTCACCACTTGAATTTCAAGACTTTTTGAGAACCTACAACAGGTGATGTAAACACAAATGAACCAATTCAACCTAGGCTTTAGCATGCGGGGCAGTTCATGGAAAACAAATTTCTTATTGGGTTGGATGCACCACTCCAAATTTAACCAAATTTGCTAATAAATTCACCACCCATGCAATATAATGCAACTTCTTTCTTTTTCAAACTAAGAAATCCTAGTCCAGTAAGATAAGACTATAAGGAAAAAATTTCAAACCCACAATTTGCTACTAATTACATCATTATAGTGTACTAAATATTGTACAAAAAGAAACCTTTATTCATGATTTGGATAGCATGCACATACCATAAAAAAGAATCATGGATCTAATCAATGTGAGTTATTCATGGTGTGCATGTACTTTCATAGAATGGAAGGACTTCCACATGCAATAAAGTTATATAAATCAAGATCAATGTAAATTGGATTGTGCCCTAATTTGTTATCTTTTCATATACCTTTGCTACAAAATTGTGGATTGTTTCGATGCCATGATGCTCCTAACCATCTACAAAATTCATTTCCATGATGGATGGAGTGTGGGTCATAAAAGTATTATCACCCAACAAACAAGAATCTAGTTACCCGGGGTTTAAGGAAAGACAATATTTAACAACAAAGCATGCATGATTCCTAATGATCATTCCTCTCAATGATGGAAACTTTAAAAAAGATGAATTTATGAAAATACCCTTCCTTTCCCTCTTCATTCACTAGGTTATTGGTCCAATGCTATCACATCTTCATATAAATATTTTCTTTCAATCATCTTTTCACAACTCTACCATTGAACTTGCCATATTTAAACTTTTTATTCATGGCTCGTTTCTTCATTTTTCAATGTCATTGTACTCATAAGAATGAGTAACAGGTTGTAAATTATTCAATCACTTGACACTAATGTTCTTAGGCATTGATGTGAATAAATCAAATAGATATTATTTACAACTCACAAATCCCATGATCTAAGGGTCAAAAACCATTACAACCTTTGAATACGATGGTAAAAACTCAATAGGACATGCATTTGACCTCTTTGATTCTAGAAGGAGGATGACCCCATTAAAATTGACATGTTGCAACTGATGGCATGTCTTTCCGTTGCATAGTTTTTATTTTGTGCCCCGAATTTTGTTTAGGTCAAGCATCTCAAAGACGCATGCCATGTTGGGCCCTTTGTTTTGTTGGTTAGAATTTACCGAAACAGATTGCAACTTCATTTTGGAGAACAAAATTTGCGCAAGTTGTTGAAAAGATGGAAAGCGCAAGAAAGGAAGAAACGGAAAACGGTTAAAGGGACAACACAACATCAGCAACAAGATCAAGAAAAGAAACAACTCTCGAGTTCTTAACCAACAAGATCGTATTATATATAGGAGACTGATGTGATTATAATAGGCTAATGATGATGATAATAATGATGATGAAATGGTGATTAATCATAGGCTAATAGTGAAAGGTTAATGAAAGGGTTGTAATGTCATTATTTCCCATCATGTTAGTTATGAGCTATTACTATTGCTGTTGTAACTATTGATAGTTTGATGAGAGTCACTGATGTAATGGGCCAATACTATAGTATAGTTGAATATGGAGATCTGGGTGAGAACCATACAAACAATGTACAAGATTTTGGTATTATCAATACAAACAGAGGCCTAAATTTTGAATCTATATCTTATGTATTTAGTCTTAATGCATGAATGGAATATTGTTCTTTATACCTTTATGTTTGATGTACCTAAATGTTTTTTTATGAATGGAAACACAACTTTGTTTGTTTATTTCCCAGTTAGGAATTCCTCAAGATTGTTACAGGTTTAGTCTATTATGTGCAAGATTACAGTGAGCCTTGATATCTTAGACGTCTATCTAAGTATTCTCCTGACCCTTCCCTCTCTTTCATGTCTTGATTACGCTTTGGGTGAGAATTCTTCCATCCAAGGAAGATGAAAATTCCAACGCTCTAGACAACTTCGGTACCTTTTGTTGGTAACCTAAGAAGGACCCTAGTATGAACACTTTTGCACCAACAAAATGGTTCTGTTGTCAGGACATATGCTTTAAAAGGGAACCTGTGAGGAGAATGCTTCCACAGATCTATAGATATGAGATTCAAAAATGGTGGGAAATGAATTGTGATGCCTTATGTGGAAGGAAGCAGAGCTGCGGGGAAAAAGCGAGAGGAATACAAGAGATTATGTCTTTTACTCAAAAAGAGCGAGCAACCAGTATGAAATATTCCAAGTTAAATTTCTGGAAGAACTATTCCATTGGATAGATAGGCTCCAAGAAGCTCCAGAATTCCATGAACGTATCAATAATACATGTACTTGGGATACAAAGAAGATCGCAACACTTCACCAGCTGGATCACCAGATCATGCGAGTAGTCGATTTCTGGGTTCGCATGACTCTGGAGGGATACATCGTCAAATTTGTATCTGAGAATCACCAATATTTTTCACGCGTGGAAGAAATTTTCAAGAAAGGTGTGTGCAAAATATTTTTGAGGGAAATTCCCCTATGGACCAAAGTATTCTTGATGGAGGAGGGGATGATAACTATTCCCTCAATTGAGATGGCATCCTAAACACCTACGCTTGGGGGTAGGATCATGACCTAAAAAGGGGGAAGGGTTCTTTGACAGATGGGGGAAGATTAAGAAATGAATGCAAGAAACGAGCGAGCCTTAAGGAGATCCACCATTGTTGAGAAGTGGTGGCATGAAAAAATAAAGAAAGCAATGAAGCAAACCAAGGCGTTGCAGAAAGAAATAGGATCAAGAGGAACAAATGAAGGAAGGAAGGAAGAGATGAGGAAGGTGATAAGACAAGAAAGACTAGCCAGTATAAGATTACAACAAAGAGAAGCACAGAGAGAAAGGATTCCCCAGATGGGTGGATGAGAAGAAGAATGCGGAGAAGCAAGGGAGGATGAAGAAGGTATGGACCTTATGGGAGATCAAGAAGATTCAACCTCGATAGCAGGAAACATCGGGGAGCACACAAAGAAGGTTGCTCCAGAGTAAGAGAACGAGACCCCCCAAATCAAATAAACTTGCCCATAAGTTAGTGGAACCAACCCCAAATCACCCGTCCCCCAAGTGTCCCTTATACCCATGGTAAATTCTACACCACCTACTTATGTTATTTATATTCCTTCGCAACCAATTACTCATAATCAATCTGTAAGTATAAACGATGGGAGGACATTGGGATCCCTAGGTGTATCTCAACCAAGACGATTAGGTTTTATTATAATAGGAATAGTGATACCCACAATGGTTGAACATATGGGAGGATCGATTGCCCGATACCCAGAATTATTGGGTAAAGGGAACGAAGATGTAGAGCAACATTGGTTTTTTTGTGAAGCCATCTGGAGGTCCAGAGGGACTCTCGATGAAAATAAGTTAGTAGAATTTCATACTACCTTGAGGGGTTGTGCTCTCAAATGGTACATGAAGGCTATTGAACCTGGGCTGCAAGGTCAAGCGTTCACCCTTGGCCAAGTTCCTTTGAAGTTCATCACCAAATTCAAACTACCTTGGTCAGAGAAACCAGATCTCTCTGAGTTGTGGGAGATTCAACAAAGGGAAGGAGAATATTCTTGGGAGTACATCCAAAAGTTCAAGGATGTTACTGGGAGGATAGTGCATCCAATTCACGAAGATCACCAGAGGGAATGGTATATCCAAGGATTACTATATTTGACAAGAATTCCTTTAACGCAACAACGTATAGCCACGTTAACATAATCCTTGGAGAAATAAATGAAGATTGAAGCCATGGAAAGTTATCCAGGCAATCTGAGAATGACCAGAACCCAGTAGATGCAAATTTGTCTCAACTTCAGGGACAAATATCAACGCTAAGGGAAAATATTCAAGAATTAACCACACAAATACCAGTACGCCCTTAGGTTTGGTGCACAGGCTATTACACAGAAGGGCATATGGAAAATGAATGTCTGCGCATGAGGGGAATGGGACCTCTTCAAAACTCAATGGGGTCTTCAAGACCCACGGGAGGATTTGCGCAAGTGTTTGTGACTCCACCATTCCATACACTAGGGCTGTATAATACTTTCCCAAGCATGCCAACCCCTCAGACAACAGATTATTGTGAGATTTGTCGGACACAAGGACATGTGTTGAGGCAGTTTCCTATTATGCATAAGTACACAACTGCACCCAATAGAATACACTATGAGTTTTTTGCATCTGAACCATGCCACAAATCAATGTAGAGCGTTGGACACACTTACTAACAGATTAGATTGAACATCATTTAGAGTAAATGAAACCCATAAAGGACCTGGAAGAGGCCAAGAAGGAGGGATTGGAGGTGGATTTAGAGGTGGGATAAATGGAGGAAGAGGGCGAAGACGATGATACAAATGCAACAAACAAGGTCATTTGGCTAGAGACTATCCTCACCCAAGACAACCATGGTGCTCGCACTACAGGAATAATGGGAACACAATCGAAGAGTATCCATAACTGATAGAAAAGTGGGAAGATCGAGTTCGTCAACGTGCACATAATCTCATAATCTTGTAATTAAAGAGGTGAATCAAGAGAAAACTACCAAATATTAACATCATCACTCACAGAGAAGCAAAGACTGGGGAAGATGCAGACAGTCAACCCAAGATTCATAAATCTATTCCCAAAGATGACATGTATGATCCTGTGAAACAAAAGTTGTTTTTCTAAAATGAAATAGAGATATTTAAGAGTGTCCCCATTCCAAAAGTAATAGAGAATACTCCTAGAGCCTCTTGTCAACCTAACCCTGCGCAAGCCCCCACCTCACCACCAACACCCAAGAATTATACAATTCCAAAAAACACCCTGAGTAGTCTCAAAGTGTAATCAATCTTTGGTTTCAATTATTCTTTGATATCCTAGGGGATGACCAACTTACTGAGAAGTTGCAAAACACCCTGTATTTGATACCGGGGAATGAGGGAACCCCATAAGCCATAGTAAGGAATAACCTTCCTAACAAGAATACTTAGAGAATACAAAGAAGAAAAGTGTGAACCGGAAAATAATTTAGGTTAGAAGCCCAGCTAAATGAGTTTGAAATCAAGGATGTCATGCTAGATTTGGGATCATATGTCAACATCCTACCCAAAAATACCTGGGAATCTTTGGGAAAACCTCAGTTAGTATATCCCCCCATCCAGTTGAGAATGGAAAATCAATACTGCATCTTCCCAGTAGGAAGGTTAGAAAATGTGGAAATAGATGTTGCAGGAGTTAAGACCACATCTTATTTTGAGGTGATTGAAATCATGGGAGATAAGGATCCCTACCCTACTCTACTCGGGATTGATTGGGCATATGAAAATTATGTTATCATTGATCTAAATAGGGACACCATGATGTTTGAAGTAGATGGCATAAAAGTAGTTCAACCCTTAGATACTTTTCTGGGTCCTATATATATTGAACCAGTGGACCATAATATGGAGTCAGTGGCCCTTGACCAATTATACACTATCACAATAGGCATGAGACCAGATTACATAAATCCTATGGCAGATGGATCAGTAAGTTGGAGAAAAATGCAATCTGCTGATGAGGATTCAGAAGCAGTGTTTGACAATTGGAAGCAAGGTTCATATGAGTGATTTTCAAGGCGATGCTCAACTATCGAAGCAATAAGATGGATTGGAACTGAGGTCAGAGAACCCACTACATACAATGGTACCTCATAGGTACACATTTTTATCACCATCATGGAAGAAAAGATAGCAGAGGAACAAAGGATCTATGCCTTGCAAGATACCCCTGCTAGATGGTGGGCTACCCATAAAGCCTCGATTATAGAGTGGGAGGACACAAAACAAGCCATCCAATGTCGATTCCAAGGAAGGGATTAGTTGAAAGAATAAATGAAGATATATTTCCATGATGTGAAAATGTTTGATGGACGATCTAACCCTCAGATGCATATTGAGAATTTCCTAAAGTAACGGAGAGTTGCGGAGGTACCATCTCACCTATGGGTCCAGGTATTTTTCCATTCATTGGGGCCTATTCCAAAGGCTTGGTATATACATGAGGAGACTAGAAAACAAATGAACTATTGGAATATCTTACAAGAACACTTCTAAGAGGATTTCTCCTTTATAAGTAAGTATCCCGAGATCAACGTTGTCCTTCAAAGGATCGGGGAAAATCATTTTACTCACATTTGTAAAAAGAGATCAAGTCCAATAGTATGTGATGACCATGTTCACTTATTTCAGTCTAGTTTGAGTCTTGAAATTGATAAGATACATGTACCTTTTTGTAAAGTTGAGAGAGACCTAGAAAAACCTGACGGTTTAGAAGAGATTAGAAACTTAGACATTAAAGAAACCGAACACAATAGAGAGATTAAGGATACCATACCTAGTCACACCTATAGCTCCTATAATCACCCACCGAAGTTGTGGAAAGTCAATATAGGGAGTGTAGAGAATCCTAAGATAGATTCTATAGGAGACTAATGAGATGATCAAGCTATGAACGAAGTACATATTCTATTGTGGGAGTATGAGGACTTGTTTCTGAAAATGTTCTCGGAAGTAAAAGGCATAAAAAGATCCATGGGAGAAATGAAAATAGAGTTGAAACCCGGCTCAAGACCTATGAAGCACAGACCATACCATCTCAACCCTAGAATAAAAGAAAAGGTTAAGAAATAAGTGGACAAGATTCTTGCAGTGGGATTTATTTTCCCTATTGAAGGAGAAGAATGGATTAGCCCCATATTTATCCAAAGTAAGAAAGGCACAAAATAAATTTGGGTCTATGTGGATTACAAGAGTTTGAATAATGCATGTGTGCATGATGTGTTTCCCACACCTTTCAGTGACAAGGTATTAGATCAAGTTGCGGGAAAAGAGTCCTATTCATTTACAGACAGATTCTCAGGATATCATCAAGTCAGAATCATAGAGGAAGACAAGAAGAAGACTACATTCATAACTGAATGGGGATCATTCGCCTACACTGTAATTCCCTTTGGTTTGAAGAATTCCCTTGCAGTTTTCTCTCGAATTGTGATAGAATCTTTTCGAGAATTCATCCACAAATTTATAGAAGTCTATATGGATGATTGGAAAATGTAGAGCATGTTAAAATATCGTGTCATCCTACTCTGGTTAATGTTTCATACATGTCGTGAAATGCAGATATCTCTAAATCTAATAAAGTGTATTTTATGTGTACCGCATGGAAATCTGCTAAGCCATATTGTATGCAGAGAAGGAGTCCCAGTAGACCCAACTAAAGTTGGGGTCATTCTGAACATGCCGCCACCTACAAGTTCCAAATTGTTGTGCTCCACACTAGGACATATAGGATATTACTGCAGTTTCATTAGAAGATATGCAACTATTACAACACCCCTTGAGAAATTGTTGAAGAAGTCTGAATTGTTCCAATGGACGCTTGAGTGTGACAAGGCATTTGACATTCTCAAAAAGAAACTAAGTAGTGCACCAATCCTGATATTTCCAAATTGGAAAATTGAATTCCATGTACATGTGGATGCATCAGGCATCACCCTGGGAGCCATTTTAGCGCAACTAGGGGAAGGAAATATGGACCACCCTATTTACTTTTCCAGTAGAAAACTATCACAAGATGAGCGCAACTACACAACCACTGAAAGGGAAGGTTTGTCTATGATTTATGCATTGCAAAATTTTAGACACTACTTATTAGGCTCTCATTTCAAGTTTTTCATTGACCATTCTACATTGAAGTACCTAGTCAATAAGCCAATATTGGAGGGAATAATTTGTAGATGGATATTGTTGTTTCAAGAATGTTCGTTTGAAGTGATTTTCAAACTAGGAAGATGCAATGTAGGCCCAAATCACCTTTCTAGGTTGGAGTCAGCGGAAAGTGGTGGAGCAGTGGATGATCAGCTCCCGGATGAAAACTTTTTCCAGATTGAGGCCATTCTAGAGTATATTGAAGACATTGATGTCTTCCTTGATATAGGAACCTACCCAGAAATGTACTCCGCAACCCAGAAGAGACATATGGTAGTTTTTTCAGCAAATTATCAATTAATTGCTGGGAAACTTTACAAATTGGGACTCGACAACATCCTTAGGAGATGTGTCCTGAACCATTAAAGGAAGGATATCTTGTAGGAATGCCATAGTGGATTTGTGGGAGGACATGTTGGAGGTAAGACCACTGCACAGAAGGTACTTCATGCTGGGTTATGGTGGGCCACATTATTTAAATATGCAAAGGAATATGCTAGATCGTGTGACACTTGCCAAAGAGTAGGAAAGTCGTCTCATAGAGATGAATTACCCCTTCATCCAGTCAGAGAACTTCAAGTATTTGAGAAGTGGGTTGTTGATTTTATTGGACCGATCAACCCCATGGATAAGCACTCAAAATCAAGATACATCATTACCACAACTAATTACCTTATTGTTGGCATGTTTATAGGAAGAGTGTGCTTGTCATTGATGGCAAGAACAACAACGATGATGGAAAATAAGAAACCAGTTTCGCAGAAGAAAGTTCGAAGGCCGAAAACTTTGAATACTTAGAAGGTTTGAAAGAAATTGTAAGCTCAAGAGGAGGAGCCACAGTGATCCCCGGATCGCGAAATGTGAAGAATCTGGACCATTGGATCAGAGTCCAGACATGAGGAACGAGCGCGCAAAGGAGAATAGATCTTAGGCATTAGATCTAAGTGCATGGACCAACCGTCGTTGGATCGAGAGGTAAGTGCATGGGATTTAACTCTTTTAGAGTGCACAGGAGAAGAAGACTCACAAAGTCCCAAAGTTTCGAGGTTTATCGGAACCGTCCATCATCGAGGGGGACAAGTGGAAGTAGATCTGAGAGTTTGAGGATTCGGACTTCAGAAGATTTGTAAGGAGAAGAATGGAAATTCACAAAGTCTGAAATCACAAGGCAATCCTATCCATTGGTGCTGGGAAGGACACATGGCAGAGATCCACACAGTTCTGGAAAGGTTGGGGAGAATACCCGAAGAATCAGGAGCCAAATAAAATCCTGGTCATCCATCGAGAGAGGACACATGGTGAGAGATCAACACTTCGTTGATTCACAAATCGGGAAAGCTAGAGGTAGGAGTGAATGCTTGAGACAGGAACTCACGAAGTCTGAGTTCGCGAAATTGATCACAGTCGTTGATCCTGAAAAGATGCGAACCATTGATCTGGTTTGGAGTTTGGAAGAACTGCAAGTAGCAAGTGAAAATTTCACGAAACGAGAAGAGAAGATCTGGACCGTTGGATCATGGAGAGATATGGACCGTTGATCTAGAAAGTGTAGATTTAGGGTTCATATTTTGGAAGAAAGGGGCAATTTGATTCCCAAAGTCCTGAAATGCAAAGTCATGAAGCATTCGAAAGTTGGGCACCAGGTCATAGCTGGAGGTCACATCGTCAGAGGTTAAAGGGAACAGAGCTAGCGCTCTCTAGGCTCTTAGTTTAGAGTTAGAGAGTTCAGAATTTGAAGAATGGAGGAGAGCTAACTCGCGAGATCGTGAAACATGAAGTCGTGAATCACCTTTTTGATTAGTGTGTGGTCACTTCCAGTGGTCATGTGGAGAGAAAATTGCACCCAGTGCTTATTCGTCCAAGTAAACTTTGCAAGGACCCCTTGTAACTGATAGATAAGATCAATTATAACTATCAGAGAGGCCAAATAGACTCAGGAATCCACCAGAGAAGACGAAGGGTTGAATTGTTAGAGAAGACAAAGAGATTGAGGAATCCACCAGAGAAGGAAGGGTCGCACTGTCAGAGAAGCGAAAGAGACTTAGGAATTCACCGGAGAAGATGAAGAGGTGTCGCGTTAGAGATAAAGAAAAGGAGTTGGCATGAAAATAAAAAGGGAACATGCAGAGCAATAGGGTGTGTGGTGTTTTTCTTTTTATATGATTATTGAGGTGAGAAGACATGCAAAGGTGAAAAAGTATAGATGAGGCGCAACACATAGAATGGAGATTGAGCATAGAGCCTAAAACGCAGAAGAAAATATGAACAAAGGGGTAGTGGTGCGCAGTGGGGTCGTGGAGCATAGAAGCAGAAATATGCATAAGTGGAACAGTGCATAGAAGATGAAGAAGGCAAAGGAGACATCGAGCTGTAATAGATCAGATCAGAGACAGATGAAGTAAGTAAGTTTGATAATCAGGGTGGTAGGGTGGTTCTAGGGAGGACTCTAGTCCTCTGTTATTCAAGTCAATCCTTGAATACTGGGATTTGGTGCTTCCATCTAGTTGGTGCTAGAGAAACCTGGGAGTTGGTGCTTCCATCTAGTTGGTGCTAGAGAAAACTGGGAGTTGGTGATTCCATCTAGTAGGTGCTAGAGAAACATGAGAGTTGGTGCTCTCTGCAAGTTGTAGCTTTCTATCAGAGGTTGTAGCCTCATATTTGAGTTGGGGCTCAATGACTGTGATCTACATAAAATTTGGAGCTTGATTGACATCCGAAGAAGAAGAGGTTTTCTCCCTTTATGGGTTTCCTGATGAAAATCAGTGTCTTTGTGTATTTTGTGTGATTGATCAAATATTGTATATCTATTCATGTTAAGTTATCAACAACACATTAAATAATAATATCGAAAGATTCATAAAAGAACAAGAAAAGTTTCAAGATTATATATATAACTGATTCAACCCCCCCCCCACTCAGTTATTTTTCCAACACTTACAATATGGGTTGAAGTAGAGGCAGTCCAATATTGTTCTACAGATACAGTTGGATTTATCTTCGAGAATGTTATCACTCTGTTTGGATATCCTAGAAGTATAACCAGTGATCAAGGTACTCATTTTATCAACAGCACAATCGCAGTATTAACGACTAAATTTCTTATACAACATCATAAGAGAAACCCTTACCATCTGCAAGCTAATGGTACGATAGAGGCCTTCAATAAAATTCTAGAAAGAGGACTCACAAAAGTATGTTGCGCAAATCAGGAGGATTGGGATGATAGAGTTACAACAGTATTATGGGCTTACAGGATTACCACGAAGAAGTTACACAAATACACTCCATTTCAGTTGGTCTATGGAAAATAAGTTGTTGTACCCACAAAATTTATCACCCCTAGTCTTTATATAGCACAGGCTACACACATGACATATGATGAATC
This sequence comes from Picea engelmannii, assembly GCA_009831015.1. Classification (NCBI taxonomy): domain Eukaryota; kingdom Viridiplantae; phylum Streptophyta; class Pinopsida; order Pinales; family Pinaceae; genus Picea; species Picea engelmannii. Next base: position 43,257 of record ML799368.1, on the reverse strand, counting down.
CGTTGCACAGAGGATTGCAGACTTGCAAGAACTTGAGGAAGTAAGATTTTTAGCGGATTTTCATCAGATAGTTGAGAATGCTAGACAAACATATTAACATGATAGGCATATTAAGTCCAAGAGATTCGTGCAAGGGATAAGGTAATCCTATATGATAGCCGGTATCAGAAACATCCAGAAAAGTTGTGCATGCATTGGTTGGGTCCATTCATATTTGTGGAAATCCGACACTCTGGTGTAGTTAGGCTCTCGCAACTAGATGGTATCCTTCAGCCGGGATGGGTGAATGACGCCCACCTGAAACCCTACATTTCTCATGCTTGAGTCAAAGAAAGTTTTCTCCAGGCCAAAGGAGCATGTACAGTAGTTAGATTTTCATTTCTTAAAATTTATTTAATTTAGTTAATAAACATCGGAGTGTGCATTTAATGTGCCATGACATATATTTTGTTTCAATTTAAGCGTTTCTTTTGCGCATAACTGCTTACTCAGCCACATAAGATCATAAGAGCCACCATTACATTAAATGATGTCATTTAATATGACGGGGGACCCGCATTGTGGTCGGAGGGAGGGTGAATCTGAGCTTGATCACAACCCATGTGCCACACGTTCCCAATCCAGTCATACATTTTATGACAACCACCATGATCCGTCAAACTTTTTTTTAAGCCATAAATGCATGATACGTGCAGATGCCATCGGTATCCCTACCGTGATTCTCATCTGTTAAAAGGATAAGCACCTCAGCTTGACTACATCCATGTCAGTTCGTTCATTAAATACTAAGATCAATTGATATATCCTACCCCGTTATCCATCTCATCAGACACATAAGCCTAAGACTGCATTTATGGCCTAATCATGAGTGTCTTTATGTGTGCTTACAAAAATTCTCCAAGTTATCTATTTATAAGTCTTCATCAATCCACGAGCAACATCATCATTTATTGTTAGCTAGATTTTGAGTTTCCTGCAATTGCACATACCCTGAGAGTGTTTCGTCCCCCTGTTACAAATTCGACCCCAATTTAACCAACAAGGAAACACTTCAGAGCTACCATGACAAGAGAAACATGAGTCTGGAGTTCATCTCCCAAAGAATAAGTCCCATATGAATCGTATGATCCTCGCATCAATATCTTCGAGGATGTCAAAGGAAAGACAGAGCAAGTAAATCTCTTAGACCTGGATTTGGTAGACCCAGTGTTGTTCCCACAAATGAACATCGACATGTTCTGGGACTTGGCTTCGGATGACATAGAAGGCATGCAATTTGTCCCCAAGCCTAAATTTATCATTCTATTCCACTCTACAATCATGAACCTCGGAGACTTACCGGTCTTCGGGACCACTGGCAAAGTTGCACGTTGCACAAAATTCTTGATTAGTCAAGTACATGACAAAAGTCTATGGCTCAATCGGAGGTATATAATTCATGTGAACAAAATCCACCAACTCATTGGCTTATCCCTCGAGGGTGAGGATGCCACCAAAATATTCCAAGGCCCGAGCAAGCAAGGGAAAAAGAAAGGAGAGGTTAGCATGTATGAGAAGTTCCACACACAAAGAGGTGGTCGAACAACAAGGATTGACCCAATTATCCCAGAAATGGTTCGGATGGCCTGCTATATAATCACAAGAAAGGTCATGTGGTCCTATTACAAAGGTGAATGCACCCTCGATGCACTCTTTGTAGCTGATTTTTGTGCAAACGAGGTTGTATTCAACTGGTGCAGTTATATGTTAGAGGAACTCTTGGTAGCGTGTGAGGAAGATTAAGAGAAAGGAGAAACCTTTACATATGGGTACCTGTTAATAGCATTCTCCATGTGGAAATGGAAGCCACTCATGCGGAGACAGTTGGAATTAGCAGAGAAAGGTCACCTTGCGAAAATGTTTGAACCTTGACACTCGAGGGAGAATCAGGAGAACCAGGAATTCAACAATGTCGCTTTCTCAAAGTGGTAAAACGTACTAATTGACGCAACTCAACGATGGTGTATACCAGAGGATTTTCTAAACCTGAACACCCAGAACATCACCTTTGGCTTGAACCTCCACTACACTCTCATATGGTCGAGGCATACAAATCCAGAAGACTTCCACTCGAGGTTTCTCCCATTCTACCTGGATAAGGAAAACTTTGACAAAGAAGTCATGTCATGGATTGGATTCAAGTGCAATCCATGCAAGTATGGAATGTACTACCTCTTACCTGCAGAGCTCCTGAAGAAAAAGGGGCAGGAAGAAGGACTAGGGCAGAGCTCTGGCCCAACTAAGAAGAAGAAAAATGTCTCGATGTTGACGGACTCCAAGGACGAAGAGGATACACAATCTATGGAATGCAAGAAGAGGACATTATCGATGTTCCCCCACCTTTTGATCAAGTTGTGTTATCAGGTAAATATTTCAATGAAATCCTCATTGATGCTTTCATAGGAGATCTACTAGTTAAGAAACCCAAGACAGGGCCCTCCCCAGTGAATATTATGAACCCCCAACCAATATCCTTGACCATACCTCGTACTCTAGCAGATGCTCAAGCAGCCCAAACAGTGATCAGCATCTAGGATGATCCTGAACCATATACCACTGCATCCACAACCATAATCATTGAGAAACCCCCATCGCCCCCACAACCCCCATCGCCACCACAAGACACGACCATGCAACCCCAAACCAATTCACTTGAGCCTATGTAGTTGGATCCCCCCAACCTACCCGAGCATGTACCAGAACTCATTTGTTCCATTTGTACCTATTCAGAACACTCCACCTTCAATGGAGAGTCAAATTATTCCAGTCCCAAGCACTCAACACCCTCTCTCAACAGTCAATATTGGGATTTCCATCCACAGAAGTGGAACCACAAAAACTGTGTTACAGAAAGAGGTAGAAGCATGGGAGGTTCAAAAGGAACCTGAAACTACATCAGGGCATAGTGCAACATCTTTGCAAGAGAAACTGGAACCAATAATCCAGAACCCATAGCTATGTGCAGAACTTTTGCAACTCTGCCTAGCCAAGACATAATCGTTTCCTCAATTCCCATTAGAATTGAAGGCTCGACTTGCACACCAATTACAAAGTCCATCCCCGTGACAAGAAGAGGTGGAGACACCTTCTGCACAATCGATGTCTAGTGGACTACCACTGCAAGTTTGAGTACCCATGGATTCCACTCCTTCATTGGCCGAGCTCGCTCAACTACCAACAACCCAATTGGTAGGAATAATCAGAGCCTCAACTGAATAATTGGATCAGAGGATCCAACAGGCTGAAAGAGAAGAAAAATTTTGGAAACAAGAAGGACTCGTTGTGCAAGCACAACGAACACATCAGGGACACTCCAGGATCTAGGAAAACCTGAAGGTGCAGAAAGTCAAAGAAAAACTCTCAGAGACTTGGAAAATGATCAATAAGATAGTGCCTCAACTGCCACAGTCCAGCACAACAAGCGAGCCTATGGAGCAGATCGAGTTGATTCAGGTCACTTGGTCGGAACTGGTAGAAAGAGCAGAGAGCCTCGAAGAACAATTGTGAGACAAGAATAAGGAATCTGAATTGCAACCCAAGAATCTCCAAGAGAAAATGGAGAAGATTGTCTTAGAAGGGAATAATGCAAGAGAAACATTGTGCACAAATGGACTGTTGAATGCCCTAAGATATTCAAAGAGGTAAGCGATTGGATGAGAATCATCTCAATATGCAACCACATATTGGAGGAATTGCACGCAAAGATCCAATCACTTAATGTAGAAACAACCATCATCGTGGATCCGCTAGAACAACAGGCGAAGTTTGACAAAATCCAACAAGCAGATATCGAATTGAATGCATTATATGAAGCCCAAATAGTTGCTAAGAAAGAGATACATGAGTTTCAAGCAGTAGTTCAGACAACATTCTTACAGATACATCAAGTCGATGCCATTTGTAACTCTCAATGGAACTCCTTAGTTGCGTTAAAACCTAAGGAATGCATCACATACACCACTCAACAATTTTTTTTTGAAGATTCACTGCTTGCCAGGAAGTGGCAGGATAAAGTGGATAACTTCCAAGAGGTCGGGAAGAGATCCCTTGAACTCATACCTGAGTTGGGCCCTTTGTTTTAAAAAGAGAAGCTAGAAATAGCCGAAGCCAGAAGTGAAAGCAACTCAGAGCTCGAAGGAAAGAAAGAACAACAAGCCGACCTAGAGACCATGGAAACGATGAAGACTTGACTCGGGGTGAGTCAAGGATTGTGGTTGGATCCTGTTGGGCCCTTTGTATTCTTGTTTAGAAGTTGCGCACAACATATTGCAGCTTCATTTTGGAGAATGGAAGCTGCGCAAGTTGTTGAGAATATGGACAATGTAAGAAAGGAAGAAATAGAAAATGGTTAAAGGGATAATGCAACATCAACAACAAGATAAATAAAAGAAAGAACTCTTGATTTTTTAACTAGCAAGATTGGATTGTATATAGGAGACCGATGTGATTGTAATAGGCTAATGATGATGAAATGGTGAATAATCATAGGCTAATAGTGAAAGGTTAATGAAAGGGTTGTAATGTCATTATTTCCCAACATGTTAGTTATGAGCTATTACTTCCCTGTTGTAACTATTGATAGTGTGACAAGAGTTACTGATGTAATGGGCTAATACTATAGTATAGTTGAATATTGAGATCTGGGTGAGAACCATACAAACAATGTACCAGATTTTGGTATCATCAATACAAATAGAGGCTTAAATTTTGAATCTACATCTTGTGTTTTCAGTCTTAATGCATGAATGGAATGTTGTTCTTTATTACCTTTAGGTCTGATGTACCTAACACAACTTTGTTTCTTTATTTCCCAGTTAGGAATTCCTCGGGATTGTTACATGTTTAGTCTATTATGTGCAAGATTATAGTGAGCCTTGATATCTTAGAGGTTTGTCTAAGTATTCTCCTTACCCTTCCCTCTCTTTCATGTCTCGGTTGCACTTCAAGTGAGACTTCTTCCCTCCCAGGAAGATGAAAATTCCAACACTCTAGACTAATTCAGTACCTTTTTTTTGTAACCTAAGGACCCTGGTCCAAACACTTTTGTGCCAACATGCCATAATTGGTCTCAGGGCATAAAAACCAAACCAATTACAATAATTGAGTGTTTTAAGTTTTGGAATTTTTTTTTGGGAGAGGCCAATATTAGCATGTTGTCCATGTGTTCTTGAGGTAGATTTTCAAAATTTGACCCTTTAATGCAAAAATTGCATTGTCTTTTATTGAGAAAAACCCTAATTATAGGGATCATCAAATAAAACAAGATTTGATCCATGGACTCATAAGAAAGGGACACCACTAGTTGTAATGTAATGTCATGAGTCCAACATCAATTTTTGTTTATGGCTAGTTGCAACTCACTTCCTAGAGCCATTTAGGGATACGTGGAAAATTGGTGTCAAGGGCATAAAAACCAGACTGAGCAACAAAATTGAGTTTTGTAAGATCTTGTAAGTGTGATTTTTAAAGGATTACGTGGACATGTCATCCACATGCTACCATGGAAAAAATTTCAAAAATTGACCTATGAATGCAAAAATTGCATTCCCTTATTGAGCAAAACCGTAGTTACATGAATCATTGAACAAAACAAGATCCATGTCATGGAATCATGTGATATAGGTGTCCCTAGTTGTAATTTGATGTCAAGATTCCAATGGAAATGATGGTTCATAGATCTGAGTCTCGGTTTTAATTTTATGAAGCATTACAAATCGTTTTTTGAAGCCATTAAATGACAAATGGTTAATTTGTTCCAGGGGGATAAAAACCAAAATGAGCAAAAAAAGTGAGTGTCTTAAGCTCTTGAAATCATGTTTAGAAAAGGACTATATGAGCACATTTTTCACGCACTCCCAAGGTAGAGTTTTAAAAAATTGACCCTTGAGTGCAAAAATTGCATTGTTTCTAATTGAGCCTGAAAACCCTAGTTTTGGGAGTTATCGAATAAAATAAGATTAGAGCCATGGACTCATGGGTATTGGGTTCCCTTTGCTATAACATGATGTCACGAGTCCAACAAAAATGGCGTTTCATTCATCCAAGTCTTGGTTTTTTGTTTTAAGGTGAGTTGAAATTCACTTTCCAGAGGTATTCAAAGATTACCCTACAACAAAATACGATTAGATAGAAGCTACTCATCATAGTCTAGGTCAACATTGATGAATATAGGAGGTGTTTCCTTCTGGAGGTTGGCCCTAGCAACTTCTTCATATTGTAATGATTCCATGTTGTCATTCTTCTCCTCTTTCATCTTTATAGTGTGTCCCTCCTCATTCAGCTCCTCACTCGTGCTTCAAACCTCCAAATCTCATGGATTAGGTTGTCCAGTTTCTCTTCCAATTGGTTTAGTTTGTTGAGAACAAAATTCATCTTGGCAGCTCTTGTTTCAACCATCATGGCTATGGAAGTCTTCATATGTCAGTGAAAGCCCACCAAATTTAGGAATTTGGTATCCATATTGCATGAAAATCCAAAGTATCGAATCCACTGAAATATCTCCTAATCCGTCCATGCACTATATGTCATGCTCTGATGTTCTCTCACTCTTCTTTCAATTTTTTCACTTCCATCTTTACAACTTGGGAAGAAGGATACAATAATAGAAGAATGAGGACATGGAATGAAGCAAATTTTCCAAAGATAGAAGAATGAAGAGGATTTTGAGCCTGTCAACAAGGAGCAAAGATTTTCTTTGAGCCGAAAAAACTGCAAACTACCACTGATGAGTATGAATACATGAAATATTTGATTGAGAGTATATAGCTCTTGTTTGTAAGAATTCTTGAGCATGAATAGAAACCATCTAATGCTGATTTTTACATTTGGATATCTAGGGTATATATATCTATGTGTGTGTGTGTGTGTGTGTGTGTGTGTGTGTATTAATATAGTAATTTATCACTATCTTAGCGTTTACTTAATCGTAGGTTAATGTATCATTGATTCATAGTGAAAACCACATTCCATAGCACACTTTCACAAACTTTACCCATAGCCAATTAAGTGTTTGCTTGATCATTGGATTTTCTCTAAAGCCTTTGTAAGTCACAAGGATAGCTCATATTGTCATCCCTTATGTTATTTTGTGAATTCCCATGTGTTTACCATTCAATACAAATGCAACATAGTTGTAGTCACCCTCTATACCATGCATTTTTCTCCCTACAACCCTCTCATTGATGTGTTTAGGCATTATACACTAGTATGCAAAATAACAAGGCGTTTTCTAGGATGTGTGCATGGTTAACTCCTTGAGTTAAATTGTTGGCTACATCCTACAACTTAATTTCCATTGAATTGGAATCATTGGTTGGTAGCTACAACTTGGTTTCAATTTGTTTGAGTCGTTGGGGAATTCCACAACCCAAATCAACCTTGTATTATTTTCTAGTATACCATATCAGTTAGAGAGTCATTCAAACCACATCCTACAAACAACACTTTGATCTATTAGAGCCTAAACTGCCAACAAAAAATGAAACCATACCTTCCTAGGGATTTCATTTTGTTATCTCTCCAAGAGTCACTCTAGGTTGTAGGTTGAGTGAGCTTGGAAACTTAATCAAATGCTCATTGAAATGTATTAAAATGGATCAAAAAATGAATAACTCATTCAATAACTCCCTTACTCAAGACACACTTGAACATATCCAGACATGATAAGGCCCTCAAAAGTACTAATCGGGTGGTTTATAATTGAGATGGATGAAGAACACTCACTATACCAGCAATATCATATACATTAAAAGCATACATGAAAGACTGACTATAACAAGGAAAAGTACTTATGTTTTTTGTCCACCAATGCAATGATTAAAGGACTTCAATCAATCACTGTATAAACAAAATAAATGAACATATCATTTGACCATAGGTACAGGAAAAGATGAATGAAAATAAATATGAACAAGAATGGAGAGAAGTGTTTATATTCCAGTATATATATCAAAAAGGTATTTACAAAAAGAGTATATCAAAGTCTTCAGTTTCGAACCCCTCAGTCTCCAAGACTAAGCCTCCCCCCTTCTATTATTACAAAGCACTCCTTAAATAATAAAATAATACCTAAATGTATGCTGGAAATAAAATCAATTCAAAGAAACTATGAAAAATTGTTGCATTAAGTGTCGAATTGCTAAAGCTAATGAATTCAAAATCCCTAGGAATCTGAAATGCTAGAACTGTCATTAGCCACTTCATATTTGAACTATCAATTTTTTTCCTTGATATTTGCAGGAATTTTGGTAATGTGAAACTAATTTTGTGCCAACCATGCCCGAGATATCTTTGACTAAATGAAATTACCTGAAAATATGAATCAAATTGCCACCTAGGTGCCACTTTCCATGTGTAACCTGCAAATATGGAATTGTTCCTTGATATATGGATCCATGCCATAAAATATGTGACCTCCCCTCATCTGTTACCTCAAAATCTAGAAAATATTGACTTGAACTTTCCATATGCTCCATCGATATTGAAAATGTTGGTTATGCTCCTGAAAACTTGGGATGTTATGCCAAAATATACTCTCTAGAATCTTGCAACTGATAATTTATGTACCACCTGTAGCAATTTGTTGATTGATTTGTCGTCGAATGGGGATATGGGAAAAGTATTGAATCCTCTTAACCTTGAAATACTTGAATTCATGTCTTGAGTAGTATATGCTTACAACTGGGCATATAATTTGAGTTATGAAAATAACAATTTCATGAATGGGTATCAAAGGTGAAACCAAACTGAAACTGAGAATTCCTCCAACATGCATACAAAAAATGATCAAATGCAATTTTGAAATATGGAATGTTAGGTTTGATATTCATCTTTAGAAGCTTTATCTCCATTGTGATTTGATGCCTCTTATATTATGTGCTCTGGTAGAAACCCTATTTGCACACTCATGCTACCAATCTTCCTCGACATCTGGAATCTAGTTGGTGATGATCACTTTCTTTGTAACCTCCTGGCACAAAAACCTTGAAAATTTCAACTATGTTCTTGCATAAGATTTCATGGCCCATATTTCATGGAACTGCAATCTGGTGGTGCCAAATCCTGCAAATTTTTTGAGAATGCTAATGCTATGACTTTGTGGTAGTCAACCCAAATTTGAGAAGCAATTCTTCATGATCTTGTGTTTTCAGTTCAGTGATCTTCATGGCATAATTACTGCGATTTTGTTTGGCAAATTTCCCCACAATCTCATGACACGTTCCTTCTACAATCTAGACAGTGATCTAGCTTATTTGGTATCTGAGCTATTTCATTTCTCTTTCTTCTTGATTTTAGGCACTTAACCACTATGATCTCATTGGCATCTACCACAAACACATGATAACAATCCTCAGTGACCTATCATGCATTAATGAAACCTTATCATTGTGATTTATAGCCTCCTGACATTGGCCTGCAATCTAGACGATCTCCTTCTTTGGTAACCAAAATGTGGCAACCTTCACTGAATTTATCGATCATTCCAGTGGTGCGATGGTGTCTTCATTATCTTGTTAAACCCTTTCCTAGTTTTGAACCCTTTCCTCATGTTGAGATTTCTATCACTTATCTGGGATCGTGGCATCATTTTATAGTTATGTTGTTGTAAATTTCTCCCATGGAATTTTCATGCACTCCAAAACAGACATTACGCTCAGCAGAGGTATCCTTGTGGAAGTCACCAAACATTAATAATGAACCAAGTATTCATAAATATCTCTCAACCGAGCTTCCAGACCCTTCAAAGATGTCAATTTTCCACTCACCTATGTTTTTGTATTTGATAAACTACCCCTGCCTTGTTGACATTTATTTCTCCATATGATTCTACAAGGACTCCAAAGCTAATCACCGACATAATCGAAAATATTTTGCAGCTAAATACCTTAAGCCCTGACGCTGCTCCCAATTCAATCGAACTCATTGGGTTAGAACTCACTTTGTGGCACATGAAAAACTTGGGTAATGGTAGGCATCTCGAAGAGGGAGAGTTAATATATGGAGAACCAGCCTACCAATCCCACAAACTATTTGTAACAGGGGGCTCTGCAAGGCCAGGGCTGGAAGCAGGCCTGGTTCCAGATTTCATACTGCCCTCACCTTGTTCACAAATTCGGGTGAATTCACTAGAAAATCGACATCATTAACTGCCTCCGTAACCCTACTTCTTGTCAAAACTGAACACAATATGCCCGATGATACTTCCTTTAAAATCGTTCTTCGATCCGATCCCATCCGATCTACCGAAGTTATCATAAACACATTCCTCAACTTATCGAGATAATCAAGACATTATTTGCAAAATATGCAACTTGGCACATGCATAATCATTTGGCATATCGCAGCTTGCAGGTTATTTAAAAAAATACTCAGTGGGCATAATCCCACATGCATAGAGAAATTTTGATATTTCATGCTTATATGCGTCAGTGCTCCCTAAAGGCATTTGATGAGACATGTGGAAAGGAATCGAGCTTGGCACTTATGCTGGGATTTGTGTTGATTTATGTGTAACTTGTGGACTCAACGCATGTGTTGTCTCATAGACTTTGGTAGATAGATAATGAGTGAGTGAGTTAGGTGTTTAAAAGGATTAGGAATAGTGCACACCACCTTTTTTCATTTTTTTGGCCAAAATAAAAAAAATGTATATTTTTATTTGAAAAAATGGCAATATAAATAAACTTCAGATCTAGGCAAATTGATGAAAAATATTTATTTTTTGCAATGCAGGTTGGAAGACAAGGATAAAAAATTTTCTAGTCAAAACTGATAGTAAGGGATCATTGGATTCGTTGAAGAACTTGAAGGCTCAATGGAAGAATGAAAATTGTGACAACATGCAAATATCTTTAGGAATGCTTGACGAATCATGCATGAGTTCAATGAAGACGCTTAAAATTTTACCAGTACATTTGAGCACCAACATCTGGCTCCAATTGGGATGGAGACCTCCCTGCGAGGCTCCAAGAACCTAGTAGTTCCATTCGCCTTGTCCATTGGGCTATGGAGTCATTGGGCCTATGCAACCAATCCCATGCAAACCTTCGAGATTTGATATTCACTTATGTCATACCCTGATATACTGAAAACAACTCTGCTTATTCATTGAAAACTAAAAACCTTCATACTGCAAACCAACTAAAAACTAAAAACAAATGCTCAACTACTGAGCTTATTCATGTACATTCCTATGCTAATCAACTGTATTACTACTAGCTCAAGTGAAGTCATGTTTCCAATGTAACCATACAAGTAAACTCATGACTGAAAGGATTCTTTTTATGCCACTGTTTAAAATATAATAATAAAAGCATAACAGTGACCATAAAAATTCTTTCAGGAGATCACACTCACTATCAAATGTAAGTGACATGATAAAATCTGAAAAGTGAAAAGAGTCTGAAAGATAAGACTCTAGTAAGGCTGCCACTGGATCTTCAAAACTAAGATCACACTCATAATGATTCAAAACAATTGATTGCTCATATATGTCTTCTCCCTTTCTTGAAAATAACTATCTTCCTTGATCTTTCAAGAGAAACTTTTGATCATCACAAATGACAATTTCCTCTTCACCAAAATGATTATATGATGATTGCATAATAGAATTTAAAGAATTCTGATTGTGATTAGATTTAATTATAGAGTTACTTAGGCAATCATCCTCTACTTCTTGTTCAAAATGATTTAAAGTATGAATACCAACATGATCTATATCCTGACTCATAGCAATATCTGAACAAATTGCCAAATTATGTGTTAAATCTGACTCATACTTACAGTCTTCTTGTTGTTCCACATTAAAAACATACATGAAAAGCTGACTATAACAAGGAAAAGTACTTATTTTTTTTGTCCACCAATGCAATGATTAAAGGACTTCAATCAATCACTGTAAAAACAAAATAAATGAATATATCATTCGACCATAGGTATAGGAAAATATGAATGAAAAGAAATCTAAACAAGAATGGAGAGAAGTGCTTTTATTCCAGTATATATATCAAAAAGGTCTTTACAAAAAGAGTATATCAAAGTCTTCAGCTTCGAACCCCTCGTTCTCCAAGACTAAGCCTCCCCCCTTCTATTATTACAAAACACTCCTTAAATAATAAAATAATACCTAAATGTATGCTGGAAATAAAAACAATTCAAACAAATTGTTAAAAATGGTTGCATTAGGTGTCAAATTGCTAAAGCTAATGAATTCAAAATCCCTATGAATCTAAAATGCTAAAACTGTCATTAGCCACTTCATCTTTGAACTATCAATTTTCTTGCTTGGTATTTGCAGGAATTTTGGTAATGTGAAACTAATTTTCTTCCAACTATGCCCGAGATATCTTTGACTGAATGAAATTACCTGAAAATGTGAATCAAATTGCCAGCTAGGTGCCACTTGCTATGTGTATCTTGCAAATCTAGAATTGTTCCTTGATATCTAGATCTGTTCCATAAAATATGGGATGACCCCTCATCTGTTACCTCAAAATCTAGAAAATATTGACTTGAACTTGTCATATGCTCCATCGATATTGAAAATGTTGGTTATGCTCCTGAAAACTTAGGATGTCTTGTGATTTGAATGGCAAAATATACTCTCTAGAATCTTGCAACTGATAATTTATGTGCCACCTGTAGCAATTTGTTGATTGATTTGTCGTCGAATGAGGATATGGGAAAAGGATTGACTCCTCTTAACCTTGAAATACTTGAATTCATGCCTTGAGTATTACATGCTTACAACTGGGCATATAATTTGAGTTCTGAAAATAACAATTTCATGAATGGCTATCGAATGTGAAACCAAAATGAAACTGAGAATTCCTCCAACATGCATATAAAAAATGATCAAATGCAATTTTGAAATCTGGAATGTTAGGTTTGATATTCATCTTCAGAAGCTTTATCCCCACTGTGATTTGGTGCCTCTTATATTATGCGATATGGTAGAAACTCTATTTGCACATTCATGCTACCAATCTTCCTCGACCTCTAAAATTTAGTTGGTGATGATCACTTTCTTTGTAACCTCCTGGCACAAAAACCTTGAAATTTGAACTACATGCTTGCATAAGATTTTGTGGCCCATATTTCATGGCACTGCAATTTGGTGGTGTCAACTCCTGCAAATTGGTTGAGAATTCTAATGCTATCACTTTGTGGTAGTCAACCCTGTTAAGGTTTAAGCTATTATTAGGTTTCTTTTCAATTCACTAGTTAACCATAGCTTAAACAGGATCACTGAGAAATACACAATCACAAGAGACACATCATTTATCCTTGGAAACCCTCATGGGGGAGAAAACCCAACAAAAACTTCCTTAATATAGATAGCCAATACAATTCCAAGAGAATAAACCAAACACTACATAAAGTCCTCTCCCAAGAATGTGCCTCTCTCTCTCTCTTCCTTCTTCTCCAACTACAACTCCAAACTTGCGCTCTGATGAACAAGTGAGTGAGTGAATAAATGAGGCGTTGGCCTATCTTATTTATACAATCTGGTAGGTGTTGAACTGAGGCATCTTTTCACTGGCAGGGTTGACTTCTCATTTTGGGTGGTTATAACCACTTTAATATATTCTGGGGGCCGACTTCTCATTACAATTAGGGTTTGACCAATCCATAAAAAGGGGATTTGGTCATTTACAATGTCTGACATGATCAATCCACAAAAGGGGATTGATCTAATGAATGATACATCAATAATAAATAGAATACTCTTTGTAGTTACAATATTTCAACACTCCCACTTAACAAGCAGCGTATTGTACAACAACATCAGGCGAGAGAGAGGGAAACATCATCAACAACATCTTGGAACACTGATTGGCATATCTATAAATCATCGGATTTTTTTCTAATCATCAATAGCATCAAAACAACAACACAAAAGTTGGAGTATCATCAACATCAAAAACAACACAACACAAAGGATGGAGTATCATCAACATCAGCAAAAACACAGCACAAAGGTTGTAGCATCATCAACATCAGCACTAGGCTGAGAATCTTCAGCACGAAGCTGGCTACACAATATCATTAGCATGAAGCTGACATCATAGTACGAGACTGGAAACACAACATCATCAGCATGAAATTGGCATTGCAGCATGAGGTTGGCACACAGCATCACAACACAAGGTTGGCACATCATCAAAACACGAAGCTCGTACATCATCACAGCACGAGGCTGGTACATCATCACATCATGAGGTTCATACATCATCACAGCATGAGGCTGGCATATCATCACAACACTAGGTTGGCACATCATCAGCACTAGGCTGGCATCACAACACTAGGCTGGCACATCATCACAGCACTAGGTTGGCACATCATCAGCATGAGGATGGCATCACAACACTAGGTTGGCACATCATCATCATGGGGTTGGAATCACAACACTACTCCCCCTTTGGAATCACAACACTACACGAGATAGAGGCTTGGTCAACACATGAGCAACCTATTCATTCGTGATATCATACTGGATCTTTATGGCTCCTCTCTGCACCATATCATGGATGTAATGATATCGGATCTCTATGTGTTTTGACTTGTCATGGAACACAAGGTTATTTGTCATCTTTATATAGCTCTGGTTATCACATAGGATCATGGTTGCTTCCAACTCTAGGTCGAATAGACCTGTCAACAACTTTTGAAGCCATATGGCTTCACAACTGGCAGAACAAGCAACAATGTATTCTGCTTCTTCCGTGCTGAGAGCAATGGTTGATTGCTTCCTACTTTGCCATGAGATCATGGCTGACCCTAGACTAAAACAACATCCTAAAGTGCTCTTTCTTTCAGAGACACTTCCAGCCCAATATGAATCAGTATAACCACTCAGTCTGAAGTCATGATCTCCATCATAATTGAGACCACAATCTAATGTACCCTTAAGGTACCTCATCACATGTTTTGCAGCAACTAGGTGAACACATCTGGGCTCTACTAAAAACTAACTCAAGGTGTTCACAGAAAAACAAATATTTGTCCTAGTGTTCGTCAGATACATCAACAATCCAATGATATGTCTGTACAACATAGCATCAATCAATTCTGACAAAGTGTCAACCAGGAGCTTCAATTTTGTTTCCATGGGTATATTCATGGACTTGCACTCCAACATGTCAAATATCTTCAATATTTTAGCTGCATACTTCTCTTGGTTAAGGAAGATCCTCTCTGGGCTCCGCCAGACCTCAAGACCTAATAAATAGTGCATTAGGCCAAGGTCTTTCATCTCAAATTCTACAACGAGCTTCTTCTTACATTCAGTGATGATATTTTCTTCTCCAGTTAAGAATAAGTCATCCACATTCATTAGCAATATATCAGGCTCATCATTCATAACCTTGAAGTAAAGGTTAGAATCTAATTTAATCTTGGTAAAGCCCAAGCTCGTCAAAAAACTGTCAATCCTTCCATACCAAGCTCTAGGAGCTTGTTTCAATCCGTATAGAGCCTTCTTCAACTTGCACACATGAATCTTCATGTATTCAACTTCAAATCCTTGAGGTTGTTCTATATACACTTTTTCTTCAATGACACCATTAAAGAAGGAAGTTTTCACGTCCATCTGGTGTAACTTCCACTTCATCTTAGCTTCAAGGGCTATGATGGTTCTGATCGAAGTGTATCTGGCTACAAGAGAAAATGTATCTTCATAGTCAATGTCTTCCTTTTGAGAAAAGCCACGAGCAAAAAACCTTGATTTATATTTCTCAATACTTCCGTCAACAACATCTTTTATTTTGAAAAGCCATTTGGAAGATACCACATCCTTTCTCTTTGGTCTGGGAACTATTTCCCATACATCATTCTTTATGATGGATTGGTATTCTTCTGTCATGGCATATGCCCATTCTTTCTTCTGAATGGATTATTCAAAGAAGGTAGGCTCCTTCTCTAAGAGATCACACATCAAAGCCATATAACTAGAGAATGGCTTAGGCTTCTTCACTTGTCTCATGGTTCCTTCGGGGATACCATACTTCTCTCCATATTGAATAAGTTCCCTTGCCCAGGTTGGATTTATCTTTTGTGAGATCATCATATGGGGAGGTTCTTGAGATTCTACTATGTCATGATCTTCTAGAATCTCCTCATCAGGGGAAGCTATGACTTCCCTCACTTGTTTTTCAATTTTTGGAACTACAAGTTCCTCTTCATATACTTCTTCAAGCTGGCATGTTCTTGATTTATTGATTGTTTCATATTCATCAAAGATTATATCCTTGTTGATATCAATATGATGGTAACCTGGTATATAAATTCTAAAGGCCTTGGAGACCTCACAATATCCAACAAATATTCCCTTCTTTCTTGAAGGGTCCAACTTGTTTCTCTTCTCTTTTGGAATATGTACAAATACTGGGAAGCCAAATATTTTGAGATGGCTTACTTTTGGCTTCTTTCCGAAGAACATATCTTCTAGGGTCTTGAACCCAAGTGCACTATGGGAAAATCTGTTCTGCACGTATACTGTTGTTTTTGCTACTTCTTCCCATAAGCACATTAGAAGATCTTGATCATGGATCATGGTCTTCATTTCTTCCCTTATAGTTCCGTTCTTTCTTTCTGCTACACCATTTTGTTGAGGATTGTAGGGAGTGGTGAGCTCCCTCTTGATCCCGACATCTTTGGAAAATTTTACAAACTCTTTTGAGGTGTATTCTCCTCCATTATCTAACCTAAGTATCTTGATCTTTCTTTTAGAAAGAATCTCTATCAAGGCTTTGAATTCCTTGAATTTATTGAACACTTCATCTTTTGATTTCAAAAAGTAAACCCAGGTTTTACGAGAATAGTCATCAATAAAAGATACATAGTATACATACCCATTGATGGAGGTTGATGGAATTGGGCCACACACATCTGAGTGAATGAGTTCTAAGACTCCTTCTGCTTTACTGTCTCTCTTTGGAAAATGGTTCTTGATGTTCTTCCCTTGTGCACATCCATTGCAAACACCTTCATGATCAACCTTGAGTTGTGGTAGACCTATGATTTCTTTGTGGGTGGCTCTTCATCTTTGTGGGTGGCTCTTCATCTTCAACTACATGGGCATGATACCTCTTGTTTTTATTCTTGTATTGTTCTTGTCTTTTTCGACAATGTTTTGCAATATGTCCCATCTTGTCACAATGGTAACATTGGTAGGATGAGAAATATTTTCCTTTTCTTTGTCCTTTTTGAAACTTCTGGAATCTCCTTGGTTGAGATTCTTTATGTATGAATTTGTTTTTGGGGTGAGACTCTTTATGAGTTTCTTTCTAGAAGTAAGACTCCTTTCTTCATCCTTTAGTGTGAGTATCTAGGGCTTGATCTTCATCTCTTGATAGCAAATCTTCTTGGTTAGCTACCCTTGATTCTTCTTGAATACATTCTTCCCAAAAACTGTCAAATTGTATTTTCTCCTTTCTGGCACATATAGTTTGAATGAATGCATCCCAAGGTCTAGTGATACCATTAAGGGTCATCATTATGAGTTCCTCTTCGTCTATAGTATTTCCAATTACTTCTAGTTGTTCTTTGAATTCGGATATTCTGGAGAAATATTCCTGGATCGTTTCTCCTTTCTGCATTCTTGTATTCTTGAGTTGAGTTCTTAGATTCATCTTCTGATTTATCTTCTTTCCTTCATATAATCTAGTTAGGGCATCAAACATTTATTTTGGAGTCTTATTTGAAAACACTTGAGGAATCAAGTGATCTTTGATAGAATTTGCAATGATTATTTTGGTCCTAATTGTGTCCTTTTGGTGTTTTTCTTTAGCTGCAACATCGGCGAGTTCTGATACATCTTCTTTAATAAATATTGCTAGTTCATTTTCTTCAAGAATGAGTCCAATCCTATACTTCCATGCCCAGAAGTTTTCCACACTTTCTAGCTTGTCAACAAGCTTAGTGCTTGCAGACATCTTTTACCTGGAGCTAGGAAAATGACCAAAAAATGAAAAGGCTCAAAATTGAATTTAGAACTTACCAGGAGGTGCGCTTGGTTGAGGCGAGTAGCCTGGTGTGGTTAGATTTCAGAAAATCAAACTTTTACCCCTTCAAACTTGACCAACGGATTTCTGGAAGGGTGCTTCTAGTTTTCTGGTGCTTCTGGTTTTCTGGTACTTCTGGTTTCCTGGTACTTCTAGTACTAGTGAAAACTAGGGTTTCACTTTCCAGGAGATCTAGCCACTGAAAAGGTGCGCTAAAGATGCCCAGTGTTCCTTGAGGTAGGGTGCATTTTTCTAGATGGTTTTGGGGCTGAAATTCTTCTTCAATAAAAAGCCCTAATTTTCATGTACGACAACAGTGACGTTTTCTTCTTCTTGTGAAAGATTCTCTCTTCAACTTAGCTCTGATACCATGTTAAGGTTTAAGCTATTATTAGGTTTCTTTTCAATTCACTAGATAACCATAACATAAATAGGATCACTGAGAAATACACAATCATAAGAGACACACCATTTATCCTGGGAAACCCTCATGGGGGAGAAAACCCAACAAAACTTCCTTAATATAGATAGCCAATACAATGCCAAGAGAATAAACCAAACACTACAGAAATTCCTCTCCCAAGAATGCGCCTCTCTCTCTCTTCCTTCTTCTCCAACTGTAGCTCCAAACTTGCGCTCTGATGAACAAGTGAGTGAGTGAACAAATGAGGCGCTAGCCTCTCTTATTTATACAATGTGGCAGGTGTTGAACTGAGGTGTCTTTTCACTGGCAGGGTCGACTTCTCATTCTGGGTGGTTATAACCACTTTAGTATATTATGGGGGGCGAATTCTCATTTAGCATATTACAATTAGGGTTTGACCAATCCACAAAAGGGGATTTGGTCATTTACAATGTCCGACATGATCAATCCACAAAAGGGGATTGATCTAATGAATAATACATCAATAATAAATAGAATACTCTTTGCAGTTACAATATTTCAATAAACCCAAATCTGAGAAACAATTCTCTACGATCTTATGTTCTCATTTCAGTGATCTTCGTGGCATAATTATTGTGATTTTGTTTGGCATATTTCCCCACTCTCATGACACGTCCCTTCTGCAATCTACACAATGATCTAGCTTATATGGTATCTAAGCTATTTCATTTCTCTTTATTTTCGATTTCAGGCACTTAACCACTATGATCTCGTTGGCATATACCACAAACATGTGCTAACAATCCTCAATGACCTATCATGCATTAATGAAACCTTAGCATTGTGATTTATAGCCTCCTAACATTGGCCTGCAATCTCGACGATCTCCTTCTTTGGTAACCAAAACATGGCAACCTTCACTAAACTTATCAGTCAGTCCAGTGGTGCGATGGTGTCTTCATTATCTTGTTAAACCCTTCCTGGTTTTGAACCCTTTCCTCGTGTTGAGCTTTCTATCACTTATCTGGGATCGTGGCATCATTTCATAGTTATATTGTTGTAAATTTCTCCCATGGAATGTTCACGCAATCCAAAAAATATATTTCACTCAGTAGAGGTATCCTTCTAGAAGTCACCAAACATCAATAACGAGCCATGTATTCATAAATCTCTCTCAGTCTTCCAAACCCTTCAAAGCTGTCAATTTTCCACTCAGCTCTGTTTTTGTATTTGATAAACCACCCCTACCTTGTTGACATTTATTTCTCCATATGATACTACAAGGACTCCAAAGCTAATCACTGACATAATCGAAAACATTTTGCAGCTAAATACCTTAAACCCTGTTGCTGCTCCCGATTCAATCAAAACCATTGGGTTAGAACTCACTTTGTGGCACATGAAAAGCTTGGGTAATGACATGCATCTCAGAGAGGGAGATTTAATATATGGAGAACCAACCTACCATTCCCACAAATTATTTGTAACAGGGGACTTTGCAAGGCTAGGGTTGGAAGCAGGCTTGGTTCTAGATTTCATACTTCCCTCACCTTGTTCACTAATTCAGGCGAATTCACTGGAAAATCGACATCATTAACTGCCTCTGTAAACCTACTTCCTATCGAAACCAAACACAAGATGCCTGACGATACTTCCTTTAAAACCGTGCTCGGATCCGATCCCATCCGATCTGTCAAAGTTATCATAAACTGATTCCCCAACTTATCCAGCTAATCGGCACATTATTTGCAAAATATGCAACTTGGCACCTACACAATCATTTGGCATCTGACAGCCCACGGGTTATTTAAAAAAATACTCAGTGGGCATAATCTCACATGCATTAGGAAATTTGAAGATTCCATACTTATATGTGCCAATGCTCCCTAAAGGCATTTGATGAGACATGTTGAAAGGAATCAGGCTTGGCGCTTGCGTTGGGCTTTGTGTTGATTTATGTGTAACTTGTGGACTCAACGCATGTGTTGGCTCATGGACTTTGGCAGATAGATAATGAGTGAGTTAGGTGTTTAAAAGGATTAGGAATAGCGCACTCAAGCGCACACCACCTTTTTTCATTTTTTTGGCCAAAATAAAAAAAATGTATATTTTTATTTGAAAAAGTGGCAATATAAATAAACTCCAGATCTAGGCAAACTGATGAAAAATATTTATTTTTTGCAATGTAGGTTGGAAGACAAGGATCAAAAAGTTTCTAGTCAAAACTGATAGTAAGAGCTCATTAGGATTCGATGAAGAACTTGAAGGCTCAATGGAAGAATAGAAATTGTGACAACATACAAATATCTTTAGGAATGCTTGACGAATCAAGCATGAGTTCAATGAAGACACTTAAAATTTTACCAGTACATTTTGAGCACTAACACATTTCACTGCCACCTACACCTAGATGTGGATGAGATTTCAATTAAAAAAGTATATATGTTGTTAATGCCACATGGATATGGTGTGGGAAGATATATGATGGTTGAATGTTGGGCCCAAATATTGTACTAATAAGACTCTGTTTCATCATTGGAAATTAAAACAAAGTGCACTTTAATCTATTGTTGGGCATTGGCCCTAGGCACCCTAAGCAATTAATTTAGTAACCAAGTCTTGAAACTAGATCTAAAGAGAGATTGAGAAGCTTTGAACTCAAAATTGACAAAGTGATTGCAAAGACAATTGATTATTTTATTTCTGCAGAAACATCTATGTTGATGAGACAGATAGGCCATAAGTCTACCATCTATGGATCAATTCATGTCTATCATTTATATGTACTTGGATTAGAAAATATGGATAATGGATTTGACGTAACTTAACCTTGTATAAACAATCTTAGTGATAATTTTTTAGTTTTTTAAGGAATATGTTACATATGGAATTGTTGTTAAGCCCTAGACAAAGTCCCATGTTATGTATAAAACCCCTTCTTAAGTCCTAGATATTGAATTATTATATTTCTAGTGTTATATCTGTATGTAGGCTAGAACCCTTAATAACACCATTTTGTTATAATTGTATCATGTGTCTCTCTCTCTCACACACACAAGATGAGATAAGATGATCCTAAGACTAGGTCTCCTTGGTGTACACACACACATACATATACATTGAATATATTGTAAAAGGAGTTTTCCCACTAGAAGTGGGCTCTTATACAATGATTTTTTATCATTCTCAAAGCATTGGTTGATTGATAACAATTGTCAATTCTTTTTATAGTATATCCCAATCACTATGAATATAATGTCTCCCTCACAATCTAATATAATCAACACATGCATCTATGAAATTAATGAAATTAGTAATTTTCCATTTTCATCTTTATCAATAAAAGGAAAACAAAAATATATTGTGAGTTACGAGATTTAATATATATATATATATATATATATATATATATATATATATATATATATTATTAAAAGCCTATAATTTTAAGTTTGTAATTTTTTTATATATAATAAACTATATTATATTTTTAAACAACATATATTTATTATTATCCTATAATGTATATATTTAATAACATATATTTATTATTGTATAATTTATTGGAGGTGGTTTGGAAGTATGGAAAGTTTATATATAAGATTTTATTGATTAAAAATAAACTAACCATAGAACATAGTGATTGACTCAATTTTATATTTGCATTTTAATGAGGTTTTTTTGTTTTTGTACTCAATTAGAGAATTTATTTACACCTTGTAGAAATGGATTCAGAATATGTTAAAAAACTCCTCAAACACTAAGATTACACAGAATTAAACAATAATTTTTTATCAAATTTGAGAAAATATTAAAAAAAAAAATCTAAAAATCCAAAACCTAAAACATTTATACTACCGCTTTAGATAGAACATAGAAACATTTTTGAAATAGTAGGGAAAGAGACAAAAATCCAAGAAAATACTAAATTAAAAAATGTGATGGAAAAGTTTGTGATGGATGGACAACTCGAGTTTCATCAGTCCTTTCATTTGCCCCACATTTTGTGGGCTTCTGCTTTTATCGATGGATAGACAAGTCAAGTTTCATCTTTACATGTGTCACTTGCGTCATTTTTTTTTGGTCATCATTACATGTGACAGTAACAGCTCATATTTTGTCATCGTTACATGTGCGAGTAACAATTCATATTTTTTCGTTTTGTACATATGAAAGGTAAAGGTCCAGCGTTCCGTGGCCTACCAGCTTACTTGGATGGTGTCAAGTCGTATTCACTTGATAAGGGTAGTCTTGATGCCCGTGAAAACGCGTTGAAACTTGAAACACCACTCATAGAGAGAGCGTCCGGTTTATTGTATTGGCCGGTGGGAATATAGATCGATCTAAGGGTTTAATGCCTATAAATTTCTCTGCACACTGTCAGCCCTTTGCATAGTAATTTTCCCCAGAATTTTTTCTCTTCCCAAACTCCTAGCTGATTTCCTCCCTCCTAACATGCTTAGGCAATGGCTGAATCCTCCTCCTAATTCCAAGTACGATGTGTTTTTAAACCATCGTGGTCTGGATGTAAAGAAAAATTTTGCCAGCCATCTCTATCGGCGCCTTCTTTCATATGGATTGAGAGTCTTTCTGGATCAGCCTGAATTGCACCAGTGAGACTATTTCACTCCTTAGATTGAAGACGCTATCTGATCGGCCTCCGTTCATGTGGCCATTTTCTCTGTCGGATACGTCGATTCAATTTGGTGTCTAAATGAGCTCGTTCAGATGTTGGACTCAAAGGCGCCCATAATTCCAGTGTTCTACCAGGTGAAGCCTACTGAGCTTCAGAGGACCCGGGGCGAGAAAACAAGGTATACTAAAGCCCTGGAGAAACAAGAAAAAAAGACTGATGAGTATAACCCTCAAACTCTGAGGTACGACTCCAGCACGATTGAAAATTGGAGAAATGTTCTTTCAAAGGTTGCAGATATAAGCGGTTTCGAGCTGGAACTCCCTGCAATTTGTGTTATTTTATGTTACATAATAATAATAATAATAATAATCTATTTTTAAGGTCACAGTCAAGTGGTGTTTGTATGAGACACCCTTGTTTGTGGAACAAGGGATCCCCTCTGCCCAACAATTTGACTGGTAAAGTCTACGAAGGTATACATACCCTACCCCTTCTGGATTTGAACCTGTGACCTCTTAAAATGAAACACATGTTCTTAACCATTATGCATAGACTTTTTTTCTCATTAATTCTATTTTTTTTTTTGTTGAACAAGCAACAACGAGGCGAGCTGGTAGATAAGGTAGTTGAACGGGTACTAAAAAAGGTGAAAAAAACAGCCTTACCCTTGGACGTAGCTAAATATCCAGCAGGTTTGGATGATAAGGTGAAATATTTTGAAAATTCAATTTTATTGAGGCAACAACAGAGGGAAACCGGCCACATCCATCCCGAGAGTTTGAATCTTTGGTAAATAAGTTCCTAGAAGCCTGTTCTGGACTGCCTTTGTCTTTAAAGGTGTATGGGGCACTTCTTAATGGAAAAAACACATTTTACTGGGAAGACCAGTTGAATAAACTTGGACGCATACTACCAGATAAAACAAATACTTAAAATCAGTTATGACACACTGGATCGGGAGGAAAAACAGATGTTTTTAGATATTGCCTGTTTTTTCATTGGAGAAGACAGGGATATGACCGTAAAAATATGGGATAATGGTTTGTGCGAGTTTCAGAATATACATGACAGATGTCTTGTAGAGGTGAATAGTGAAAAAGAAATAAAAATGCACGATCACCTCCCTGGCGAGCAATATCCAGCCTGCTGCAATATCCAGGCGAGCAATATCCAGCCTGCTGCAAAGTCTTAATGACTCTGCAGACCGGATGACCGTGCAACCATCCTCGCCCTTTTCCATACCCCGTGCATTCACCATCATGCTCCCATCCACATCCCATCTTGCGGTGCATACATGCTCCCACCCACTGTGCTCGCCCTGATTCCGGCGATCCATCTTCCGACTGCTCCATCAAACACATCAAACGTCGTCTCCGTTAATGTTAACATTACCTTCGCAGTTGGCAAGTATTGTACACATTAATTGACACTCTGTTTGAAATTCAAAATTCAAATACTGTGAATGCCTCCCAAATGCCCCGCGCATTTTCATCGGTGAACATTACACTCTAGTTGCAGATATCTTGATTACACGTTTTACAAACCACAAGAAAGGTTACCATTTGTTTTGTGATCTGGCCATGTCGCCATACTGGTATTATTTTGGCCTTGTGATAGATGACGGATATTTTGGCCTTGCAGAATGATGGGGACGAGGGGCTTAGATGGATCCAGGATGTTGCTCAGAGGGCCACAACTTGTCTTTCTAGTATCTAAGGGTATGCCAGAGCAAATTTGGGGCCTCTAAAATAGGTAGTTTCTGCTATGGAGGGAGCTTTTAAATTTTTTGTCATCCCTGTCCACCAGAAGGCCGAGGGAAAGCCTTTTGAGATTTTGCAATTCGCAGATAAAAAGGTATGTGGACAGCCTTTGCCTGCTAACCATTGAAGAGCAATTAATTTTCTTTTGATTTTACTGTAGCTTATTAGAATTTATGTTATTTCTGTTGGAAAGCACTATGTTCCTCTTCACCTTGTGTTACAGCTTGAAAATTAAAGATTATT
>ML799367.1:268684-283216 GCA_009831015.1 Picea engelmannii | reverse complement strand
TCGACCTCATGAGGTAGGTGAGGAGTTTCTTAATCCAATGGCTGAGATTAGATTAGATGAGTGGTTGAGATTGAGTGTCTCTTCACTCACTCTCACTAAAGTCATAAAGTCACCTTTTAGTTTGCATCTCACAAATTAAATGATTAGGGCCCACATTAGGCACTTTCTCACCCCTTAGGCGCCTAGGGATGAGAAACACTTGCCTAGGTACTTTTTAATTAAAATTTTAATAGTTGTGTCTTCAACGAGTATTCAATGTCACTTTGTCAAACACTGAGGAGTCTTATTAATAATAAATATTTCTCCATAACTCGCTATGGAACTCGTCTTCATCACTTGACTTAACTAAGATAACTCGTCTTAGTAACTCAACCTACCAACTCGACTTTACATGCAGACTTGAGAACTAGTCTTTGTAACTTAACTTACCAACTTGAAGTCTTTGTAACTTAACTTACCAACTTGACTTTACATGCAGACTTTGTTAATTTGTCAACTCGACTTTGTTAACTCAACTTACCAACTCAACTTTACATGTAGACTACTTGACAACTTGGCTATGCTTTGCAACTGAGTTTGCATAACTCGACTTTGACAACTCGAACTTGACAACTCAACTCTTTGACAACTCATCTTTGCATGACTCGACTTTTGCAGCTCGACTTGCAGCTCATCTTTGCAACTCGACTTTTCTACAGGCTCGACTCTTCTTCTTTCTTCCAGCAATCACAAGTCTTTCATGGCAGCCATGGTCTCACGTGCCATCATACTAGGTCATCACATATACATCATTTACATCTCACGTATAAGAAAGATCATTTGTTTCGGGATGTGACCATCTGGTTCCCCACTTGTGGTCAATTGCTTGGCCTAGGAGAATCTCACACACCACTTTTGCCTACACAAGGCAATACCTCAACACATGAGATCACTCTGTCTTGTCACAATAAGACTGATCAACAGTATACTCTTGTCTTGGATTTTGCGTATACAAAGCTCACAAGACTTTTTGCCTTGTCTCAAATAAGGCTCTTCACCAAGTCTCAAGTCAGCCTACAGAAGGCAGTCTTGGAGAATGACTCACTCTGTTTCAAAGTTTAACACTCTGCTTCTTCAAACACAAACAGAAATAAAAGCAACATAAGATACAGGCTATGTCTGATATTACAGTCGTCCAGAGACACTTGGCTTAGTATGTCAGGCCTAATACAAACAAAAAAGAACAGAACAGCCTAGAGGCAAGCTTCAGATATCATAACTTCATCAAACATTCAGGATTTTCCTCCTCAGATCTGCTGATAATCATTGCAAGGACTGAATCTTTTTCGGGAGGGTTCCTTCCTCATTTGTTTCAGCTTCATATAGCAAACCTTCCTGCAGAGGTAAAGCCTGTTTATAGAGCTTATCTGCCTTCTCATTAAGTTCTTTGAAAACATGATTGAAGGAGACACTTATAAACTTGTTTGTTACCTCTTTCACTCTGTCCATGATTGAGATTAGCAATAAGTTTTCCATCTTGTTTTTCCCCTTTGTGCAGTCAATGATGAGCTTTGAGTTTCCCATGATTTGGAGATTTGATCTTCCCCTTTGCAATGCAATTTTGACCAGCAACCATACAGCATATAATTCAGCCATGTTATTAGTCCTGTTATCACAGGATTTGTACTTCTGCAAAGGCTACACAAGATACCTATCTGTGTAACAATTGGAAGTTTCTACCACTGTCACCTAAGTAGATACTTCCCTCGTTTTAGTGATGGAAGAAGGTCCAACACAAGTGAGGCTTCCCTGGTGACCTCAAGGGATCAAATAGCAAGATTAACCAAGCCTAAAGCTCCCTATCTTGGTCACTAAGATGTTAGGTCTAGGTTTAAGAAAGGTAAGGAAGAAAATGAGTAATTGGTTCACTTGTATGAGACAATAAACAATCCAAAGCATATAATAGACAATTACCAAGTTATAAAGCTTATTAATGACCTCTTAGATACTAGACATGTAAAATGCCTAGGGTTTTCTAGGCTGGAAAAGGGAATTAGGTCAACTTGAAACTATTAATTTGTGCAGTACCATACGATTTTTCTACCAACAACAGGGCACATTTATAAATATCCAGCATATGAATAGAATAAAAACCGAATCCAGTTTTGTAGCATAGAAATACCAGCAGTAAACAATACCCCAAAACCATCAGTAAACAGTATCAAACCAGCAGTGAATAGTGTCCAAAACCAGCAGTAAATCCCTCTAAAGGCTGCTGTCACAACTTTAGCAAACACAGGAGTACAGTATCCAATCAATTGATGCTGTTACAGCAGTTTAAACCAACGGAATCTTTACTAGTTTAGGGCTGCTAGAGCAGTTGCATAAAATTGCAGCAATTAAAATATCAGTCCTGAAGAGTTAACTAGGCTGCTACAGGAAAAACACCTAATTAGATAATAAACCTGGGCCTTAACTGAAGTGATGGGTTGTTGTCCCCTTGCTAGATCAGCCACCCCTGGAAGATGTCTGCTGTCCCTTCTAGTTCTTAACTGTTATCTGCTGCAGAAATTCTTCTTAGAGACTGTCGTCCAGCCACCAGTTCCTTCAGCGGTCTCCTAGCTCCTCTCCAACCCTCAGTCCTATGGGGAAAGGCAATCTTCTGTTGCCCAGAAACCCTTGCTGCCTCTTCCCAGGTAGTGCTAGGCTTAGGACAGATCCGAAATCTCTTTGGCCTTGCAGAAGTGGAGGTGGGACCCTCCTTTAAATACCCAGATCCACAATTGAGAGATTCGACCCACTCCCAAGTGTACTGAAATAGGCCCGACCTCCTTCAAACTGCTCAGATTAGGGCTCGACCTTCCCCTGGCTGCAACTGCAACAGACTCGACTCTCCAATCCCCTCAACGAATATTCTTCCAGGCTCAGAACAACTAAGTTATAAAGCTGACAGAATGTTATCTTTTTAGCTCAGGAGGTACTCCACATGTTTTGTCTTGTATGCGGATGTAATCTTATGTTTACAGTACTAGGCACTTAACTTTGTAATGGGTTTTTATAAAGTTGTAAAGTGGTTCTTTTATTAAAGTGACCTTTTAATAAAGTGTACCTTCTTATTTTAAAGTGACTTTATTTAATAAAGTGCACTTATGTAATAAAGTGAAATTACTTTAATATTTTAAGTGATTCATTTTGGAGGGAATGAATCACGACCCTTGATCTTGAAAAAGGCAAGATTAGATCTTGGTCTTTGGACTTAGGGTTGGGGAAGGTGAAAAGACACTTGGGAGGTAAAAAGTCATTTTCAAATTTATAAAAGAATGCATTGGGTAGTGTGCAAGACACAAGAGGAGATTGAGAGAGATTTTATGAGAGAGCTTGAGAGAGGAAAGTGGGAAGCTTAGAGGGCACATTTTCCAAGACAAAGTGGGCACAAATCCCAAGGGAAAATTTCTGTGTGTGTGCTGATATCTTTTGCTGCTGTTGGAGGCCGTACTATACAGATCTGTACAGTCTGTACAACAAGGAAAGAGGGCACGATTTTTGAGGCAGCTTGTTGGCATGAAAATCGAGGCTGTTTGGAGTGTTTTCTTGTTGCAGCTAGGCCATACTGATAAGGCCGTACAACAGATTGTGGGCATGTTTTTCAAGGCACTATTTTCTGGGTGGGTCGTACAATTGTACGGATCTGGCATGTTTTTCAAGGCAGAATTTGCGGAGGACAGTTTTGGTGCTGTGAGGTATTTTCTCTTGGCTGGAAATAGCGAGTTTGTTGTTGATATGTACTTTCCTGAAGCTGAATAATAAAATCTCTCTCTCACATTGGGTTTCCCCACATTGGGGTTTTCCTTGGCATTTGCCTAAATTTTTGAGTTATTCATGGGTTATTGTATGCAGTTCATTGTGTTTATTTCCGCTGCATATTTGCTTAGCAATGTGTATTCCTGCTTATGGAAATTTCTGAATGTGGGTTTGAGACATTTCAGAGTTCATGTAAGACAGTTATCTCTAGGTTGCTAAGTGTCTGACAAAATATTTGTTTGTTGATTTTTGTCTTTAAATTAACATGGTATCAGAGCTTTGTCTTTGAGTGACAGTGAACAGTGAGATTTTTGGGCAAGGTTGAAGGGGGAAAATTTGTGATTCTTTTCCTTGAGCCGTGACATGGAATATGGTTGCATGCATTAGATTTGAAGATCGGTTGGATGACATTTCCAACTATTTGCAGTGGAAGGTCCAGATGTCGGCTGTTCTCAAGGAGAACAAGATTTGGAACTATGTTCGGATGTCAGCTGTTTGAACAAGATTTGGAACTATGTTTGGATGTCAGCTGTTCTCAGTTCTGTTGTTGTGGTTCCCGCAACAGATCCTGTTGCTTTGGATTTGCATGAGGTCAAGGAGGCCAAGGATCATAGGATTATTCTGGATGGGGTGAAGGATCACCTTATCCCACACTTGGCTGAGAAGAAGACAACAAAGGAGATGTGGGATGCAC
The DNA here is from genome assembly GCA_009831015.1 of Picea engelmannii. Lineage (NCBI taxonomy): Eukaryota > Viridiplantae > Streptophyta > Pinopsida > Pinales > Pinaceae > Picea > Picea engelmannii. The sequence continues at coordinate 278,742 of ML799367.1, read as the reverse complement.
TTAAGAACTTATTTGAGGCGAAGAATGAGAACCAAAACATGGCCTTGAAGGCTAAGTTGCATGATACCAAGATGGGTAAGGAGGAGAGTGTTTCTTCTTATCTTACCTGGGTAGCTCAAGTGAAAGATGAGCTGGCTGCATATCGGATTCAGAGTTGGTGAGGATAGCCTTGAAAGGATTCACCAAAGAATGGGAAGTCTTCGTGAAGTGTGTGGTGTGTCGTGAGCATCTTTCAGATTGGAGCAGATTGTGGGATGATTTCACTCAGGAGGAGATCCGGGAAGGATCTCAGAGCAGTGGACAGAAGACAGATGGAGCTGATGAGAATGTTGCTCTTATTGCAAAGAACAAGAAGAAAGGAAGTTCCGGGAGGGACTTGAGTAAAGTCAGATGTTATTGTTGTAACTAGTTGGGGCACCTTTCTTCTCATTTTCCTAAGAGGAAGAAGAAGAAGAAGGAACCAGAGGGGCCCGAGACAGTTGCTATAACAACCATGGAGGACTTTGCTTCCAAGTATGACAGGGAATTTTCTTTGGTTACCCTAGTTTCCAGTGTCGGTAGCGGGGGATTTGGAGGTGATATCAGATGGATTGTAGATAGTGGAGCCTCTTGCCACACGATGAGAATCTGGCGAGTATTCCTTAATATCACAGAGACAGGTCCCGACCGACAGGTGGTAAATGAAGATGGTATGGCGCTAGCTGCACGTGGAGTTGGAAGGGTTAGATTCCAACTCGAGTATGGCAGATTTCTGGAGCTTGATGGAGTTCTCTTTGTTCCAGGGTTGAGGGTTAACTTGCTCTCAGTCTTAGACTTGGAGGATGTAGGATATTGTACATTGTTCAAGAGGGAACATGTCTTTATCTACAGGGAGGGAGTGGACCCGACGAAACTGCAACTGATTAGTGATCGGGTGAACAGGTTGTATATGTTGCGAGGACAACCTTCAGTGTATGATTCAACGTCGTATGAGGACATGAGGAGGTTCATGAGACTGCGGTGGTACCAAGGATTCAGTCTTGCATTTTGAGAGAAGAGAGTGAGTCTCTTCTGAGCACTGGTAGGAGACTCAGCCAGTGTGGTCGAACCAATGCTCATGATGGAGTGGATTCTCCAAGGAGCTCAGGGTTTTGGGTAGCTGCCAGGAGAAGATCTTCTAGTTCGAGTTCTGTGCAGGTGTTGAGGATAACTCCAGGTTCAGAGGGAGCTCCTACAGAGCATAGTGTGATGGGACCAAATGATGGAGATGGCAACGAGTACATCGCTCGCTAAGAGGGAGTGTTATCTTTTTAGCTCGGGAGGTACTCCACATGTTTTGTCTTGTATGCGGATGTAACCTTATGTTTACACTACTAGGCACTTAACTTTGTAATGGGTTTTTATAAAGTTATAAAGTGGTTTTTTTATTAAAGTGACTTTTTAATAAAGTGTACCTTCTAATTTTAAAGTGACTTTATTTCATAAAGTGCACTTATGTAATAAAGTGAAATTACTTTAATATTTTAAGTGATTCATTTTGGAGGGAATGAATCATGACCCTTGATCTTGAAAAAGACAAGATTAGATCTTGGCCTTTGGATTTAGGGTTGGGGAAGGTGAAAAGACACTTGGGAGGTAAAAAGTCATTTTCAGATTTATAAAAGAATGCATTGGGTAGTGTGCAAGTCAAGAGAAGGAGATTGAGAGAGATTTTCTAAGAGAGCTTGAGAGAGGAAAGTGGGCAGCTTAGAGGGCACATTTCCCAAGACAAAGTGGGCACAAATCCCAAGGGAAAATTTCTGTGTGTGTGTTGATATCTTTTGCTGTTGTTGGAGGCCATATTGTACGGATCCGTATAGTCTGTACAACAAGGAAAGAGGGCACAATTTTCGAGGTAGCTTGTTGGCATGAAAATTGAGGCAATTTGGAGTGTTTTCTTGTTGCAGCTGGGCTGTACTGATCAAGCCGTACAACAAACTGTGGGCACGTTTTTCAAGGCACTATTTTCTGGGTGGGCCATACAACTGTACGGATTTGGCATGTTTTTCAAGGCAGAATTTGTGGGGGGAGTTTTGGTGTTGTGAGGTATTTTCTCTTGGCTGGAAATTGTGAGTTTGCTGCTGATATGTACTTTCCTGAAGCTGAATAATAAAATCTCTTTCATTGGGTTTCCCCACAATGGGGTTTTCCCTGGCATTTTCCTAAATATCTGAGTTATTCATGGGTGATTGAATGCTGTTCATTGTGTTTATTTCCACTGCATATTTGCTTAGCAATGTGTATTTCTGCTTATGGAAATTTCTGAATGTGGGTTTGAGACATTTCAGAGTTCATGTAAGACAATTATCTCTAGGTTGCTAAGTGCATGACAATATTTGTTTGCTGATTTTTGTCATTAAATTAACACAGATGGCAACAAATAATAGGGCATATTTCCCCAGGGTTGAGCCAGGGTGAGAACAAGGCCCCCCGAAACTCAACAAAAGGTGAGGGTTAACCATCCCTCCACAGAACTGAGGCAACCACCTCCAAAGATAGAAAAGAGCAACTCTCCAAATGAATTCTTGTCCTTGTTGAATTATATAGTTTTCCTTTTGCTTGGTTTCCCTCTTTTTGGTGGCTTATCCCTCAAGTTAAGGTCTTTTAACCCTTTCCCTCACCCAATGGTGGCTTATCCCTTAAGTTAGGACCTTTTCCCCCTTTTCATTTGCCCAATGGACACATTTAACCCAACCGTTGCCCTCCATGTGCCCATTAAAGCCCCACGACTCCTATTTAGTTGGGGACTATGGCCTACGGGGGGTCCCTAAGCCACTAAGTCCCTCCTCCAGTGGGGGTTAAAGGGTAGGGGACATGACAGTCCTCCCTTTCCGAGATGGCTTGTCCTCAAGCAACCGCAAACTAGAACGCTTCAAAATATGCTTGCTCTCCCACGTGGCATCTTCTACTGGCCAATCCCTCCACCTAACGTCGTACTCCTTGATCACTCTACTCCTCACTCTCCTCTCCCAGACATCCATAATATCCTCGGGAGTCAACAACATCTGTCCCCCCTCATCTAGTGGTGGTAACTCAATGGTAGTAGTGACATGTGGTTCCCACACCCTCTGGAAGCATGATGCATGGTAAATACCATGTCTTTGGCTACCCACTGTCAACTTTATCTTGTAAGCTATGTCTCTGGCTCTCTGAATCACCTTGAAGGGACCAAACTGGCGTGGTCTCATCCTCTCAGTGCCACCTCTCCATGGAAATGGTCTGAGTGGTTGCGCCCTCAAGTACACCACATCTACGATCCCAAATCTATGCTCCACCTTATGCCTGTCTACACACATGCTCTGTCGATCCTGGGTGTTTTGTAAGCTATCATGAGTGGTATCATTGCAATGCTCGCCCAAATGTAACGTAGTCATGCAACTGCTTCTCAGTTCGTCGGTCCACCACCATTGCCTGATCAACCGTTTGAAGGTATTCACTAATGTCGGGGGTCAATCCTGTGGCTGCTGATCTGATCAACCCCTGCCAAGGATGTAGCTCTATCATCCATGCTGCCCCATACTCCCCTGTGATCACTAGGAAGTGCGTGAGCTCTGCTAGCTGGTCAATCAATACGCTCTGCACCCTTCGTGAATCTGTGATGCAATTTGTCCACTTGCTCCCCCATTCTTGTCCTAGAATGGGCAAGGACTGTATCAACCCGTCTTGAAGAGTTTGCCTTGACCTGCTCTGCTGCCATATCGTACACACCCCCATACGTTCTGACACTGCATCCACGAAGTCCCTCCGTGCGAAACACTCTTTGACCTGCTCGTAAGTGGTGGAGTCACTTGGGACCCAAACTAGCCTGCATGATGTGAAGCACCCTCCACTCATAGCACTGATCTTCCCGGTGCTCACAAAAGAACCTGTCAAACTATCTCTGATGACCCAAGCAATCATGAATTCTCGAGGCACGACCAACTCCTCAGAAGACTGCACCTCCAAGCAACCAATCATACGCACCCCAAGGGTAAACTCTAGAGAACACAAGCTGGCCATCCTATCTGTGTCAGCTGTCGAGCCACCACCAACTGCAATCGCAGGGTCCCAAGCCCTCTCCTGGAACTCTCTATCATGGATCATCCTCGGCCTAGACATCTCATTGAAGTCATCACCTGTCAATCCATGGCTATCCTCGTTGAGGGAAAAGCAAAGCTCCCCAACTCCTCTCATCCCCATCACAATGTGGATCCATCACTACTTCGGCTCCGTCTGTTGTCAATCTCATCCGAAGCGACCCATCATCTCGATGAATGCCCAGATCCCACCACCAGGTTGGAAGTCTACCACCCCCAATGTCTGTTGTTGAAAAATCTGTGCACTGGTCCAATAGAGTCCGAGACTCCCATTGTGCACCCTGTATGCTGATAACCAAGTCCCGATGGATGGTCTCTGCCGTTTTTGTGAGGCTACCTGTCCCACTCAACTGGCTTAGGTGATCCTCCCATACCCTGCTGAGGGCATCAAACCCCAACAAAAGATGCCTCGACAACTTCCTGCAAGATTGGAGAGGGACTAATGTGTTGGTGGTCAACTCCAAAGGCATGACCAAGATTCCACAATGATATTTGGGAACATGCCTGTGTGTATCCTGCCCCCTGATCCTCATCCGTTGATGTCCTTGATGAGGCTTGATCATCGAGATGTATGGTGCTCCTCGGGGCTCACCCAAATCAATGGTGTGCTGGTGGCCTCTGTCAGGAGGTCTCCCTAGAGGAAACAGTCCAAAGCTCCACTGTACACTATTGTATGCCAATGAAGAATCATGCATACCACTGTACACCACTGTGTCCTCTTGTCCCATCTGGTGTCCTGTGTACGGTACTGAACCCAACACTCTATTGATGATGGTTGTATCTGTATCCCAAAGTGTGTCCATGCCAGTCATGTACTTGTCCACCCAATCCATGGACGCACATACTTCCTCATGGGCTGGTCCCCAAGGAAGGTGCTCAACTATCTCCTGAGCCTCTAGTGTTCTCTCCGAAGAAAAGGGCTCATGATCCCCGCAGTACCAACTAAGAGTTCAATCCAAACTCTCAAAGTCACAACTCTCCTTGAGTATCGGCAACTCGGAATGCTCCTCGTCCGGCCCCATCACAAGAGGCTCCTCCCTCATCATGCGTAACACTCATGCCCACATGTACCATGGCTGCCAAATCTGATTGAGTCTCTATTGTAAGTGGTGAAGAGCATACCAAGCCCAGCTGATAATGTAGCTCCTCAACCTCTCTTTCCTTGTCCTCAACAAACCTGAGGGCAAGGTCCCTATCCATAAACAACTGGAGGTAGTTTGATTTCAATTGCTCTAGTGCTTCTTGTCGATCTGCAACTGAGCACTAGTGAATCCACCTGCCACTCCACTGTGTCTCTCCTTTATCTGAGCTCTCCACATAAGATCCTCAATGAAACTACGAGCTCCATCGGTCCTGGTCAAGACCTGTGTGATTCGATCCTCGGTCACCAACAAGCGATCCTCCAAGTCACATAGTGCTAACGGTCTTTGTCCAACCACATCCAAATGGTCTGGATCGTCATCTGTAAGAGTGCTCTCCTCATCATCATCACTTGATGCACTTGGTGATACCATGCTATGATGGGACTCATTCATGACATCTCCTCCACACGTGACTCCCGCAAAGAAGGATCCATGTCCCCTGGCAATCTCTCAAACACCCCTCCCCCATCATATGCGGGTACCATCATGCCCTCATCATCATCATGGATGTCATGTGTGGGATGGGGTGCTGAATGCTGATCGTAGATGGGTGCTAGCATATAAGCATCCTCAACATGTATTCCATCAACCTGTCTGTCAAAGGTGCTAGTGTCATGGACCTCATAGGACACTGCTAAAGGTGCATGAGGTGCTCTTGTGTCGTCATTCTCATAGTCAACATAGGTGGGAAAAGGTGTTGCCCCTTCATTATTAGTACTAGTGATAGACCCCGTCAACATACTAGTGTCAACGGTCTCATCATAGACCACTGCTTGGTCCTCGTCTATGCTCACCTCCTCATCATGGCTGGATGCACGCTCCTCTACGTGGGAATGTGCATGTGCCACCAATGGATCCCTCTGCTCTTCTGCCATATCTTCCTTCAATCTTCCTCTTGTGCCATTGAAGGAATCCTCGGGCCAGCTTCCATACTTGATGGTGCAATAGTCTCGAAAAGACATAGCTGCACAAAACTCTTTACCTAGTGCTAAATACTTTGGATAGTAAGTCATGTACTTGCCTACCGCTAGTTCCCACTTTATTTCAGCCATGAGCTCCTTCTTGGTCTTCATCTTTCCAACCTCAGTATGCTGCCCTTGACCTCAGTTGATTGTTGCAGATTTCTCTTCTACTGAATACCCCTCAGGCTTGCAAGATCACCAGCTCTGATACCACTGTAAAATACCTAGGGTTTTCTAGGTTGGAAAAGGGAATTAGGTCAACTTGAAACAGTTAATTTGTGCAGTACCATAGGATTTTTCTACAAATAACAGGGCTCATTTATAAATATCCAGCATATGAATAAAATCAAAACCGAATCCAGTATTGTAGCATAGAAATACCAGCAGTAAACAGTGCCCAAAAATCAGGAGTAAACAATATCAAACCAGCAGTGAATAGTGTCCAAAACCAGCAGTAAATCCCTCTAAAGGAAGCTGTCACAACTTTATCAAACACAAGAGTACAATATCCAATCAATTGATGCTGTTACAACAGTTTAAACCATCAAAATTCTTACTAGTTTAGGGTTGCTACAACAGTTGCATAAAATTGCAGCAATTAAAATATCAGTCTTGAAGAGTTAACTAGGCTGCTACAGGAAAAACACCTAATTAGATAATAAACCCGGGCCTTGACTGAAGTGATGGGTTGTTGTACCCTTGCTGGATCAACCACCCCTGGAAGATGTCTGCTGTCCCTTCTAGTTCTTAACTGTTATTTGTTGCAGAAATTCTCTTTAGAGACTGTCGTCCAACCACCAGTTCCTTCAGCGGTCTCCTAGCTCCTCTCCAGCCCTCGGTCCTGTGGGGAAAGGCAATTTTCGGTTGCCCAGAAACCCTTGCCGCCTCTTCCCAGGTAGTGCTAGGCTGAGGACAGATCCAAAATCTCCTTGGCCTTGCAGAAACGGAGGTGTGACCCTCCTTTAAATACCCAGATCCACAATTGACAGGTTCGACCCTCTCCCAAGTGTACTGAAATAGGCCCGACCTCCTTCAAACTGCTCAGATTAGGGCTCGACCTTCCTCTGGCTGCCCCTGCAACAGACTTGACCCTCCAATCCCTCAACAAATCTTCTTCCAGGCTCAGAACAACCAAGATATGAAGCTGACAGAAGATGGTAACAGATAATAGGGCAGATTGCCCCAGGGTTGAGCTAGGGTGAGCACAAGGCCCACCGAAACTCAATAGAAGAAGAGGGTTAGGCAACCCTCCACAGAACTGAGGCAGCTGTCTCCAAAGACAAAAAGAGCAACTCTCCAAATGAATTCTTGTCCTTGTTCAAATGAGTCTCCATCTCCTTATATAGTTCCCCTTTTGCTTGATTTCCCTCTTTTTGGTGGCTTATCCCTCAAGTTAGGGTCTTTTAACCCTTTCCCTCACCCAATGGTGGCTTATCCCTTAAGTTAGGGCCTTTTTCCTCTTTTCTTTTTCCCAATGGACACATTTAAGTTTTAACCCAACCACTGCCCTCCTTGTGCTTAGTAAAGCCCCACGACTCCCCTTTAGTTGGGGACTATGTGCTACGGGGGGGTCCCTAAGCCAGTATGTCCCTCCTCTAGTGGGGGTTAAAGGGGAGGGGACATGACAAGATAATCAATGAAACCAATTGCTGTTGCAAATTTACAGCAGTAAGATAATGTGTAACAACATTTAATGTTTTGTAACAATAATAGGAAAAAGTGTCAAGAAATATAACAATTGAGCATAAGAATTAAGCCTTCAACAAGTGCAATAACATCCAATTGCTAGACTATGATTCTGAGGACCTGTAGCCACAATTTTAGGCAAGTATGCGGCAATCAAATTAACCTCTAGTGGCTCTAGCAAACATTTGTAATAGCAGCAATAAATATCATTTGTTTGCTAGGGTCAGAGTTAGTGAAGTTAGTCAAATTGTTTGGAGAGAGAGTGTGCTAATTCTAAGAATGTTTTCACCACAAAGAGAGTTCTCGACTATTGTCGTTGACTTTCTAATGCTATGGAGTCAAGCATGCAAGACTTTGAGGAATGAGCTAGATGGTCAAGAAGAATGAAGTTTTAACCCTAAGGTGTAACCTCTCTTGGGCCTTAGGATTAAAACCTACAAGAAAACAATTTCTAGGGTGCAACCTCTCTTGGGCCCTAGATTTCGTTTTCCTTCTTCTAGATTATCTAGTTCAAGGATCAAAATAGACTGGGATCAAAACCCTAAGGTGCAACCTCTCTTGGGCCTTAGGTCTTTGAACCCTAGCAAGAGACTAGGTCTCTTAATGCTTCAACCAAAACTTGGACATATACAAGGTGTAGAAGGAGAGAAACCCTTATGTCTCCTTCCTAGGGTTTTACTAGGACAAAGTAACATGCAACAAGATAGCAATTATGACATTATACCATGAGCAAAACACATTAAGTTAAAACAATTGCTTACTCATCCAAGTTTCTATGCCCATAGAAACCCTAGTTGCAACGAGATAGCATGCAAGAAATGAAAAGCATCCACAAAAGATCCCCCCAAAGGTGCGCACTAGATCCAAGAAGCCAAAGAGAGTAGAGCGAAACTTTTCTAAGAGCTCTCACTCACAAGTGTGAGAGAAAGCGATGATGATAAAATGAAATGAGTGCTAGCCTTATTTATATAAGGTAAGCCTAGAACGTTTCCACAAAATGTCAACAATTCATGTTACAAGTGTGGTTGACCCCTCAAAATAGCCTTTACAAATGTCAAAATACGAAAATAATACATAGTATGGTCACATGTGTGGTGACGTCAAGCCCTCAAGGGCATGGAGAAGGCCTCCAAAGGTCACATGGCATCATCAAGGAGTGTAGCAAGAATGAATAACATCCTCAAGTGCCATGTCACATCATGGGGTGTCCAAATGGCAACAAACCCCAATATCTTTGTCAAACCCTAGCATGACGTCATCATCTGAAAAGACTCAACGTTCGAGGTGTAAAGGATGGCGTCCAAGGTGGAGAAGGCCACGTGTCATCTCTGCATGTTGTCCAAGCCTCTACCAATGCAATGTCGTCCAAGCCTCTACCAATGCAATGTCGTCCATCCAATGCATGATAGTCTCTAGGGTGTGGAGCCTAGGGTGTGGGATTTCTGCCCATCTCTGTGCCACCATGACCATATCTAGCAACTACAAGCCCATCTGTTCGCCATCCAATGTCGAGAAGATGTGAAAGTCTGTATCTGAGTGTGTCAAGCCATTTAATGGCACAATGATCTGCATCACACGTATCCTGTAATAAAGGCACAACGTCCTAGGTGAAAAGCCTGGGTGCCCTTCTAGGTACCATGTGAGGTGCATCCAAATCAGATCAAAGCATGAAATCAAGTAAAGGTAATGTTCATAAGATATACTAGTCCTTAGATCACACAAACTAAGCTGTTACTTAAAACATAAGCCACATAAACAATTCACTTCAAGTATCTCCTTCAAATCTTACATTCGCTGAAGTCTTTATGTACGTTGGCAAGTTTGAGTATGGGAGGACCTTCATCAGACCCTATTAGGTGTGCCAACCAAAACAGTGAAAGAAAATACCCAAGTAGAGGGATATGTCCTAGGGAAAGCAAGGAAGAAAAGAACCCTTCAAGAGCAAGTGTGATAGTGGTACGTGTTGGGATTACTTCATGGCTTATGGTGTCAATTTTTCCATTTCTATGAGCGCCTTTGTGGAGGGTGCGCTTGCTCTTGAGTTACCACTTTCTAAGTGCTACATTTTTCCAACCCCTTAATATGCCTTTTTATTGCCCTCTTATCATATTTGCAAGTCACCTTCATAAGGTTTCAAGCTATAGCATCACTGCTTTGGGACTAGGGTGAACGCA
>ML799367.1:239994-255531 GCA_009831015.1 Picea engelmannii | reverse complement strand
GACTTCTCAAACTGGGTGGTTATAACCACCTTTAATATATTTTGGGGCCTCTTTAATATCTGCTGGGGCCGACTTCTTATTTTGCCTATTATAATTATCATTTGACCAATCCGCAAAAGGGGATTTGGTCCTATTACAATAGCCGACATGATCAATCTTTGACCAATCCGCAAAAGGGGATTTGGTCCTATTACAATAGCCGACATGAATAATATATCAGATAATAATAAGAATACACTTTGCAGTTACATTATTTCAACAATTCACATGCTCAGTATATTAAGCACAACACCCTGTGTAAAAAAAGGACTAACATACCTCATGGTGATGTTGGCTTACCATCTCCCATACACTTGTGTTGATTGAATGTGATGAGCTTGGCTGATTCGATGTGGAAGAGGCTGTCATGTCCCCATTTTTTGGGATTCCTTGTTATATAGTTGAAGATGACTTCCAGGGTTTGTGTCAGCCAGGATAGAGGGGTGAGGTTATGTTACCAATGGGTTCAAAGTGTGAAGGAGTTATATGGGGCCCAACCTATTCCATTTACCATATTTAATCATTAGGATCACTTCCACACAATTCATTCTTGGTTCCATGACATTCCGACGATTCTTGTAATTTGGGGTTATTATTGAGCATAATTTAATTAAATGCACTAATGGTTTTATTCGGATCATATTATCAGAGGGAATACCTTGGTGTAATAGCTCGTTGGAATCTAGATGAAAAGATCTAAAGGTTGGGATGATGGGAAAGGGACTTCTGGCATCCGAGAATGTCTTAAAAGCCCATTAAGCACTTTCCGGCATTAAAAAGGGGGTTAAAAAGGTGTTTTTAAGTCACTTAAGTTTATAAAGTCACTTTACTTAATTAAAAGAGTAAAAGGGTCCAAAAAGGGTCAACTAGGAAATAAAAAGAGAATGAGAGTGCCCTCTCTCATTATGCATATTGTTATTTTCTAAAACGAAATTGAGAGAGTTCTTTGTGGCTTTGGCTCTTGGGACAAAAACCCTAGAGAGTTTGAAAGATTGGTTTCGGTGGTGAGACCATCTACCCCAGCTGGTCGAAGGGAAGAGATCATACAGATTTCTTCTTTGTGCTTCAATGTGGCTAAGCATTTCTACTTTGGCAGTGAAGTTTTCCTATTTGTAGCAGCGGAGTTTCATAGTTTGCGGCCGAGTCTTTGGTTGAGGAGGATAAGTTTATATTTGCTGGGTCGCTCCATCTCATTTGGTCCGAGTTTATCTTTCCAGAGGGCGAGTTACCCATTGGGGGGCAAGTTCTTCATGTGGATCAAAGTGCAGCTGCTGTGAGTGTGTTTCCTTTGAGAAAGAGGGCCAATTTGACTTGTGGAGGGCGCACCTTGGGGAGCCGAGTCTAATTTTCTGCAAGGGCCGAGTTTCCTCTTGGCTTTGGGCCAATTTCTAGTAAGAGGGCAGGGTTCTTATGCTGGGCGAATTTGGCAGTTGCCTAGACCGAGTCTCTTCAGTTGTGACGATTTTTGGACTGCTGGTAGTCTATTCTTCTCATCTGGGTCAAACCTAGCTGCTGAGTTATTATACATCACTTGCTGGGTCGATTTCACTACCCACAGGTCTGCATTTTCAGCGAAATATAATACATATATCAGAGTTATATCAACCAGGAGAGTTGCTGCACACAGAACTGTCATTTACAGCATATATCTCTCATTGTATTTGCAAGCAAATAAGGGACTATCAGTTGAAGTGTATCAAGCAAATCTTGTGAGTTATTGTGTCATTGTTTAGTTATATACTGGTAATAAAGAAATAAATCTCTGTTGTGTTTTCCCAATTATATCAATTGTGCATTGTGGGTTTTCTATGCTTGCTGTTACATACATTTGCTGTGTTAAAAGGAGTGTTTGGCACATTCAAACCATACATAACCCACCCATAACACTTCAGAAAACAATTAAAATATCACAGCAGCAAATTGGGAGTTTTAGCAGTGAAAAGACACCTACAGCTTAAGTGTTTGACGAAAGTCAACACTCAGAAAACACTTATATATTGTTACAGCAGTGAGCTTTTTGTAACAGCGGTACTTAGGACATTACAGAGGCAATCTGAGGGGGGCTGCTGGGCTGCCATGGGTGGACATGCTGGTCATCATCATCAACGGGATCACTGTCTTCATTGTGGGCCATGAGACATGATCTCCTCCAGTTACCCCTAGGCTGGGGGAGTAACAAGTCCCTTGCCCAACATCTGATTTAAAAGAAATAAAATGATTTTCTTTCAATAATATTATGCCCCCTGCTCTACAATCACCTGGACATACTTGACATGTGCCATAGAAATATCCCTGAGCCTTTGATTGATCTATTTTTAGACATTTCAAAGTTCTGGGCATCTTCACTTTTTTGGGTTTACAAGTTCCTCCATAAGCAAATATAACTTGATAAAAAACTTGAATTGGAAGTGTATCCTTATCTTGGAAAGTCATTTCATTTCTTGTCATCCATATTGGCCAAGTAACAGTGCATGGCAATGCCTTGTGTTTTGAAACAAATTTATCTTTATACCATCCTTCAAAGCAGACTGAGATAGACTCCCCCTCCCATTTTCATTTGCTATCTGTTAACTTTAGAGCCTTACTCAAGACTTCTCTTGTATAGGGACAATGCACTAATAAATGATCGATAGATTCACCATTACTTTTACATAGAATACACCTTCCTGGATCCTACTGTGTCCTTTTTTGACAATTATCTAGTGTAAGTAATTTGTTAGATAATGCCAACCAAAGAAAAATCCGACTTTTTAAAGGACTATTCAACTTCCACATAGATTTTCACCACCATTTCTTATAACTCTCTAGTTCGTCCCGCATCTTAGCCTCATATCCTAGCTTTGTTGTATAGTTTCCAAAATTTTTATTCTTTCACCAAATGATTTTATTTTTATCATTCTTGAGTCTAATGGCACTATTGCTTACCTTGGAAAGTGGTCCCCTTGTGTTTGTGAGTCTTTAAACACAAAGGGGAGACTGCTACCCTTATACCTTTACTTTATGTTCTAATTTCACATTGACTTTATTCACTTAAGTCGTAAAGTGAAATTGTCACTTAAGTCATAAAGTGACAATTAATTCACAAGTGGGTGAATTAATAGACATAAAGCAAACTATGGAAACTTAAGTAAAGTGGGTTTCTAAGTGAGATTTATGAGAAGTGATCTCATCCATTGATTAGACTTGGGCTAGATTTGATCTAGGTCCTTGATCTTTTAGGTTTGGCCTAAGAGAGGCTAAAGGAGGCAAAAGAGTAAGGAAGAGATTCATTCTCACTTGAGAGAGTTGAGTGAAGAGAGGAAGAGAGGAAGAAGGGTTTGGAGAAGGCAAAGGGGGTGCACCATTGAAGGAGAGCAAGCAAGCTTGTGGAGGTGCACTTGTGGGAAGCAAGGGAGCTCAAGCTTGAGGTTCTACACCCATGGAGTGCAAGCTAGGTGGAGGGCGCACTCATAGGAGTGAGGGTGCATTCTAGTTTACATGGGCGCACAAGCAAAGACGAGGGGCACACTTGAGTATTGAGGGGTGCATTTGCTTGTGGAGGGTGCACATAAGGCAAGGAGGGGCGCAAGGTTGAAGGCAATAGGTGCTCTATCAAATTGGGAGCCTTTGTGGAGGCAAGAGGCACACCTAGAGTTTGTTAGAATATTGGGTGTGCTCATTGAACCATAGACAATATAGCAATATTGTCACTCAACCATACGCACTAATGCCACCCCCGAGCACCTTGACCTTGGCAGAGAGAAGAATTCCGGTAGCAAACCAATAGCCAACCAAGGTTAATGCTCCAAGAAAAGATAACCAAAACTAATCAAAGAGTCCAACCCAGAGAAACCGAAAATGCAGATTTTAGAACTGCAGCAGCAACTGCTTCCCAGACTTGCACACTACTGGCCTTCTGCAGTGCGCACAAATGTATTTTGCAATTTTGAGAATTCTGGCTAAAACGAAGACTGGCCTCCTATATTTATACTGCTTCTGCCAGACTGTCTGGGCCGACTTCTCTTTCTGGGTGCCAAATACTTAGTATATAATATTTTCTTTAGCCGACTTCTCTTCTAGGGTTATATCCAAATCTTTTCTTGCTTCCAGAATATTCTAATCTCGTCAAAGGTCACAAATGGAGGTTAATACCTCCCGCAACTACCATAATATCAACACTCCCTCCTAGCTAGGGAAGTATAATAGGTAATTTCTTGAGCACAAACAGACCATTCAACTGGTAGCATCATTATAGCCACACATACTATCTCATGATCAAATCACGAGCACCGTCATCATTATCTAATTGGATAATCTCCATGACAATTAGTACAATGTCATCTAATAGGGAGTCACGACTTTTGGTTGTTGGCTTAGCATGGGGTGTCTTCTAAGTGGAAAATCATTTTTCCAACTTAGGAAATACATTAGGAATCATTTCCCCACTTTCTTTCATGACTTTAGTCATTTTTACAATTTTTGGCTTTTTTACCTTAGCCAATTAAATGCTGACTTTTCACTGACTTTGACTCCTCATGGACAATGACCTAGCAAAACTTGTCCAAATGAGCTGAAACTTGGTCCAAGGGTGTAGGGGGTCATCTGCCATTTGATTTGAGTACCCACACCCCTATACACAATCCCCAAGGACTAATTTTTTACATTTTACATCAAAAATAATTAAAATTTCCAATTAATGAAAATTTTTAATAATTAAAAAAGCCTATTAAAACTTAACGGAATTCCGCAAGACTCTAGAAGATGTCTGGCATGGTTATTTACAACATTTCTAAACCTTAGTCACCCGTTGGGCTCAATCATTAGAACGCCTTTCACCACTTTGAAAGATTTTGTAAGTGAAAAACTCAAGGATAATTAAAATTGCCTGGTAGGCAAGATTAGTACCCGAGGAAAAAAAAAACACTCGATGAAAGGACTTCCCTAATGATAAAATCCTAGGCAACTAACTAAAAATTGGCTCATGCTGATCTATTACATTATTATCCCACGCAAGGGAGCGAACATTCCGAGTACATAGAAAGACGTTCTGGGGGAAAAATTTGCCTTGCTGAGCCATAAGTCTTCAAAACATGTTGTCCTGTAAGGTACAAAGCTTCATGGTACATGACGTTGACACCTAGTTGAAATAGGTGGTCAAGACTACCCACGATTTACACTGTGAAACCACAGAGTATACCATAGATCTTCATACCAATTCTTTTCCATCCACCACCGCAAAGAGTTCTCTTTGAATTGCTTACCCATTAACTGCTCTATTAGGGCTTTGTCCATTAATGATTTAACTTCTTCCAATCCGACTTCCACTCCCAGGACCAACTTTACCTTATTGTTTTGAGGTATGATACAATTTCTCTTCCAAATACTTCACGGAAATCCCAAGTTAACTTCCTTCTCCTTCCTCCTAATATCTTCCTCCTCTCCTCCTGACAGTTCAGCTTGAGATACAGCTCCAAAACCTCACTACCAGAACCCTGAAACCTCAACTCTTCATGGATATGGGTAGTTTCTTTCTCCCCTTCAACCAGTGACAGAAATATCTCCTTGAAAATGTCAGCATTTACATTCCTTCTGCCAACTCCCTCTCCAAGTTCTGCAGGTGTAAAGTTCTGTACTTCTCTCATTTCGCCTAAGTAGCAAAGCCTTGTCTTTTTGTCCTTTTCACATTGAATATCTGGAACTTCCCCTCCTTTTGGAATCTCTGCCAAATGGGTGAGCTTTCCTAGTGTCTTAAATAGGTCAGAGTCATCCCCTTGTCTCTTGTTGATCTCTTTGTTGAAGGGCCTAGACCCTCTTCAGATTTTAATCAGCTAGTCCTTTGAACTGAATATGTACTTTAGGAGAACCTCTTTTGCCTCTTCATAGCCCACCAAGTCTTCCTCCATTTTGGGTGCACATCAAGTATAATGAATTCTATGGAAGGAGGTTTAACCAAATAGGAGGCATGGCAGCCTTTTCATCAAATAAAATTTGCATATGAAAGAATGTGAGAACCTGGGAGAATAAAGCCTCCAAGACAAACCTTTGTATTGATCGTTGATAAATCCTATGCATGGAAGGAGGCTTTATACTTGATAATGGTTCAGATTTATGTTTACTTTTTTGTGCTTAAAACTTTATAGTTACTTATGTGAAGGTTAGAGTTCACATATAAGAGAGAATAACTCCAAGATTTTTTTATACAGGGTGTTAGGTTCAATGAAAGCAATTTCATCAACAATACTTCAATGGTTTTTGGACTATGCCTGCGAGTATGTGCTACTTCATCAAGAAAATATCCTTGCATATTAATTTGATTCTAATTATATTTATTTTTGAGAATCTCTCTTTATTTTTGCACTTCCTTTTTAATTGACCTCTTCTGGTTTCCTCCTTAAAATGTTCACACTTAAGGTTGGTCCATGCAAGTATTTTGCATAGAATTACCCAGCACATTTTTAACAATCTAGTTGTCAACTTTGCTATTCTTAGGCCTTGCTAGAGCATCAGAAGAATCCAAAAAGACAACTGCAAAAGCATTATCACAGTTCCTTGGTAAGTGGTTTTGTTTACTTATTTTATCTGTTCATGCTTTGCAATATCTGAGGCTGTTTACTCTCAGTTATGTTATAGTATGATTTGGATATAACCTATTCTAGTTTCACATAATTTCTATCCTTCTTTCTTTCTGGTCTAAGCGATATTACATTGATAATTAATCTCTTATTACTAGCTACTTAGCCTGTTATACTGTCTAATTTGTTTGGCCTATCAGTGACTTTTGAGCATTATCATTTATGACAAGTATATCTTTATGCAGCTAACAAGATATTTGAAAGACTATTTGGAAGCCAAGGGTCGAATGGTTATGGTATGTTCATTTGCATTGGGTCCCTTTTACATAATGGGCATAGATTTTCTCATTAAAATGTTTTAATGGCCAATGTAAATGTTTGTACAAGTAATTATCTTGTACAAGTAATTATGTTTTAATGGCCAATGTGAATTTGGTTAGTTTCTTGACATTTTACTATTTAGTATGTAGTATTGTTCCAAAGAAGTCAAGTCTTGATTTTTTTTTCCAAAGAAAAAAACTTTATATTGATATTTAAGAGTTTGAAATCAAATATACATAGATTGTCCATAAAAGACTCCGTCATAAACAGTCCATAGTATCCCACTACCATCAGCCTCATCTCCTATTCTAAAATAAATACAGTCCTTGTATCATTTACATGATTGACTCTGTTATCGCATAAGTTGTAGGTTGGGCATAGCTTGATCCAACCACCAATTGGCGACAACTTAGAGAGCACCTACCCATTGTCACTTTAGGCAGGTGTTCCCGTCACTTTAGAGGTGAGGTAGTCACCCCAAGGGGGGAATCCCGGTGACCCTAGGGGGGATTGAGATGGAAAATGAGATGTATGAACGGAAGCCCCTAAAGGTCAAGTTTCTAGATGGAAAAGGGAACTTGGAAATGAGTTTAGAGGGTTGCTTAAGGTTGCCAATGCTTTGAGTAACCTGCCAAGAGTGAATACCTGCCTGAGACACAAGAAAAACCAAGTATACAATGCAATATGTTAGGTGGACAAGCAAGTTAAGCTTGCTGTCCCTAATTGCAGCAATAATCAGTGATATATATCAGCATATAAAATATAATAAGGGCTGCAAAATAAGTGCTAAAAGTCCAATTGAATAAGCAAGAGACAAGCTAGTAAAGACTAGTTCAATTCAACAATGATAGAGTAAGACTTTAGCACAAAAGCAAAGCTGTCATAAAAAGCTTACTGAAGTGATATTTATCAGCCTTATGGCTGTAGCAAACCAAGCCTTATAACAGAAAAATCAGCCATTGAAAATTACTTCCAACTAGCTCAAAAAGTGCGCTAGGGTTAGTAGTTTGTTAGGGCAAAGTTTTAGCCAATTCCTAGGGTTAGTTTAGGAGTTATCTAGGGTTAGAGGGTTAGATTTATGCAGCCCCAATGGCTGTAGTTTAGTTTTGTAACAGCAACAAGTTATAGTGGGTGAAAGAGGACGCTTCAATGAGGCAAGATAGCCTAGGGCTCAAGGAACAACATCCAAGTGAGAGAGCTTCAAAACATCAACTTTTCATGTTTACCAATGCAACATTTTATTTCTCCAATGCAATGACTAGTGCCTTTGATTATGGGTTAATGGGGTCAAAGAAAAGAGCTAAAGCTACTACCTCCTTGGGGGTATAAATCCTCTTATTCCCTAAGGCAAGTAACCTAGCTAGGGTTTAAAACTAAGGGGTGTATGCCCTTATACTTCCTTAGCAAACCCTTCCAAACAATAATTCTATGCTTAAAATTATGGTGGATCTAAAGTAGAGGTGTATGCACTTATACTTCCCACTTAGCTTTAGCAAAATCTATCTTGAGCTTGAATTACAAAAGATAGCAACAAGTAAAAGCCTAACCAATCCAAATAGCAACAAGATAAACCATAGCATGCCAAGATAACCATCACGATAGCGAGAAAAAGACCTCCAAGAGCTAGCGCATCATCATCATGTACTCCATAACCAAAGAAATCACCACACCAGAGCACAAGAGAACAAAAACCTTCAAGGTAGCGAAAATTTCA
Organism: Picea engelmannii; assembly: GCA_009831015.1. NCBI lineage: Eukaryota > Viridiplantae > Streptophyta > Pinopsida > Pinales > Pinaceae > Picea > Picea engelmannii. Next base: position 246,906 of record ML799367.1, on the reverse strand, counting down.
GTCCAATACTCCTCACAATGGGAGAATTATGATTCAAAATGAGATCTTATGATCTCTATTTATACAAAATGTCATTCACATAGTTTGTCCACTTAGCAAGGCTAAAACATAAGATAAGGGGTCCACAACCCTTATCTTACCCCTTGCAACAAAATAATATTAAACAATTCACCTTTAAAATTCACTTTTACACAAAAGAAACCCTAACATAAGGTGACGTCACCCCTTTATGGAATGTTTTGGCACTTTGAAGAAGTCATTGGGGTAGTAGATGCATGGCTAGGCCTCCAAAGCCCACTTATCATCCATCTAAGGCTTCTCTTGATGGTCTTCAACCTTCCTTCCTTCAAAATGTGCCACGTGTCATCAAGCAACATCTTCACCACCAAACCCTAGCCCTCTAGGTGACGTCAAGCTTCTAAAAGTGATGTCACCATAATACCTAACTTGTACCTCATGGAGCAAGGCCCAATGCCTCTCGGAAGCCAACTGGTGTGGTGGATGCCATCTGAAAATCTTGACCTCTATAGTGGTGAGAGATACTGCTGGTCATGTAGTCTCTCGACACTCCATATCTTCAACCTGAGGCCCTCGAGACATAATCTCCTTAGTTATCCCACAAAATGTAGATAACAGACTCCTTTATATAACAAAAACGTATGGTTAACAGACCTATACAGGTCTTCATTACATCCACTAACCTTATACTTTGAGCCATGTTATCGTCCTTATACACACCTACAAGTGTGGAGAAGTCTCCAACCCACTTGGTGTGTCCTTGGAGGCACAAACCTAAGTCCAAACCCATTGTCACCTCGATGTGGACTTCTTCTATCTAGGCTCACTCCTAGGGAAGCCAAGGGGGGTAGACCCTACTTAACTATGTTAAGGTTGAATTAGTTGATCTAGGAGTTAATTTTGGTTTTTTAAGGATGCCTAACCCAATGACAAGCAAATGCAAAATGCAACTTTTCAAATGACAAGCAAATCCCTTTTTTAAGATACAAAAACAGACCAGTGCCTAAAATATACCCAAAGTTCAATTACACAATTACAAGATAATCTACAAAATGAAATACAACATAAGCTATTTACACAATGAATTAAACAATGAAGTAGGTTAGCTCTAAACAACTAATCCACAATGAAAGAATGCATTCAACACCATAAACAATGATACATCAACTCATAGATTATTCACAATGAAATAGATAGCATGAAAAGGAAACCACTTGAAAAGTAAGTTGCTTTGAAAGAAAGTTGCTCAACTTGAAAAGTAAATTGCTTTGAAAGAAAGTTGCACAACTTGAAAAGTAAATTGATTTGAAAGAAAGATGCACAACTTGAAAAAGTAAATTGCTTTGAAATTGAAAGAGTAAAAGGAGTRAATGTAGTGTGTAGGTAAATTTTAATCAATTTTAAGTCTCTCTTCAATTAGGGGGAATTAAGGTGTGAGAGATGCAAGCCTAGACTATGTGACTACCCCAAGTCCCTACCCCTTCAATCAAAAGGAAATGTTGGGCGCTCAAAAATAAGGACAAACAAGGTTCTTCCCTAGCTCCTTAGGTCAGATCTAGAATGCTTGGGCGCTCAACAAGAGAGACACTTAGTGCCGTGAAGACGTCTTCGACTTCCACCTCAAGTAGCCTCCCAAGTCACCCTATTTTGGTGATTGAAAGAATGAAAGAACTGAGTGCCTAATTAAACTACCCTCACAATCCCTTCCCTTTCTTTCTCTCCCAAATCCAAAATGGCAAGGGAAAGAAATACGGGGTGCAGGCGGGGCATAAGTTAAGTTACTTTCCAAAGCAAATAAGAGTCTTAGCCTCACGATATTGCAAGGTTGATAGAGCCAAGCACAATGCAAGGTGTGGGCACAAATTAATAAATTACAATAATGAACTTGAAATGAGAATTTACAATGGCCTAGCCACACAACTTTGCCTTAAGGAAAAAGGTGGCAAAAATAATGTAAATTAAATGACAAGACAACCTCACAGCAATAGCACGAGGAGGAGGACAAGCCTACCGGTTTATTGCCAAGGTGGGTGAAATGTAAAAGAAATAACTTGAAATGAAATAGCTAAACTAGCCACACAACCTTCTCTTTAAGAGAGAAGTGGGCAAACAAAGGAAAAAACAAAACAAAAAAAATTAGATGATCTAGCTTTACGATTTTGCATGGATTGGCATAGCCAAATCACTTTGCAAGGTGTAGGCACTAAACTAATTTACAATACAGGTTTTTGACTTAATGGAAAAGAATGCAAGCCCAAGAGACTCTCTTGGGCTGCTTACAAAGCTTAGAAGAAGAAAAATGAAAGAGGGTTTGATACCCAAGCCTTTGGAGGCTTTCTTGGATTGTTTTGAAGCTCAAAATGGGCGGCACTTCCCCTTGATCTGGCGATAATCTACAAAAAACAACAAGCAAAAGCTTGCTGGAAATGCTACAAAAACACCCAAAACTTAGTAATTTCTATTAGTATGCAAAACAAATTTTTTATAGTGAAAATCTGAACATAAAAAGTAGATTTATATGACTATTTCAAAACATAAATTTGCATCAAATCAAATGGAAAGAGAGGAAATGAAAACAAAAAATTATTGGAGGCTTATGTAGGTTGGAGGAGTAAATTCCCAGATCTGGAATCTACTTCTTCAAACCCCTTAGTGACCTGCACAAAGTGAATATTTGCTACAAAACTAACAAGGAGGTGAGTACATCAAAAGAGTTTGTAAAATACTTTGCAAAATCTTATGAAATAACTCACAAAAATAAATAGCAATACTACTATCTATTTTCTCCAAGCAAAATACTTTAATTGGATCTCCTAGTCTAGACAATGCAACAAAGAATACACAAGAACAAAGCAAGATATCACATCATGAAAGCACTAAGCATAGCATAGCATCAAGAAGACTCCCAATGCACCATAGATATCCTGCAAAGCTTTTCTATTAATGAACAAAATGTTGCTGCAAATACTTGCAACAAGATTTACAAGAAGAAATGAGAAAAAGAGAGAGAGAGGAGTGGGAGAGATTTGGGCAACATAAACTTGCTCTGAGAATAGATGGAGAAATGATGAGGGGTAGGCATTCTTTTATACTTGGGAGGGAAGAGAGACCCCTCTTGGATGAACTCCAAGTGGCATCAATCAAGGGAGAGAAGACAAAGTCAAGGAGGGCACACTTTTAGGGTTTTGGTAGAGGTTAGGGTTCGAGGGTTGAGAGGGGAAGGGGGAAAGCACCTTTTCACTAATTCAAAAATGAAGTTAGGGTCTAAGGAGGGCGCACTTAGGGTTTGGGTATTCATCTCACTTTAATTTTTATTTTTGACCAAGTGGAAGAGCAAGGGGGGCGCACTTCTCCTAGGGAAACATCACTTTAAGTTGTTGGCTCAACAAGGGGGGGTTCTTTAAGTGGAAAATTGCTTTTCCAACTTAGGAAAAAGGTTAGGAAACCTTTCCACTCTCTCTCATGTCTTTTTTCATGTTTTACAATATTTAACTATTTTACCTTAGCCAATTAAAAGCAATTAAATTTTGACTCTAGATTGACTTGGACTCCTTATGGACAAAGACCTAGCAAAACTTGTCCAATTGAGCTGAAACTAGGTCCAAGAGTGTAGGGGGTCCTCTTCCATTTGTTTTGAGTACTCATACCCGTATCAAAATCTCCAAGGACCAAATTTTTACATTTTATCTCAAAAATAATTAAAATTCCCATTAAATGGAGAATTTTAATAAATTGAAAAAAACTATCAAAACTGGACGGAATTCCGCAAAACTTTAGAAGATGTCTAGCGTGATCATTTACAACATCCCTAGACCTTAGTCACCCCATGGGCTCGATCATTAGAACGCCTTTCACCACTTTGGAAAATTATTGTTAGTGAAAAACTCAAGGGTAATTAAAATTACCTGAGGATAAAAAACATTCGATGAAAGGACTTCCCTAATGATAAAGTCCTAGGCAACTAACTAAAATATGACTCATGCTGACCTATTACATTATTATCCCACGCAGGGGAGCAAACATTCCGATTACATAGAAAAAAATGCCGGGGGCAAAAAATGCCCAACTGAGCCAAAAGTCTTCCAAAAAGAATTGCATCATCAGGTGCATAGTTTCATGATATATGACATTGACCCCTAGTTGAAATAGGTGGTCAACAAGCTAAAAAACTCACAATGGATCATAGGATTAATATAAAGCTGTTTCGATAAGTAATCTTCTTGAGTGTTAAATTTTCACATTTTCGGGGTCAACCAGTCTAGTTTTCGGTTGTGATAACATTGTTGGCTGTATCCTTTAGTCCCACTGACCTACTTTTGTGGTCATTTGTTGGACATTAATAAAATTATCTTATCTTACCTTAATCCTCGTAATGGTAATTATTTGGTTTTAAGAATAAGCCTATGTACTTCTCCACTTGATCTAAATCAACAATATTCAAGGGAAAAATAATATTGAGCTGTGCATTTATATCCTCTGTTGTCTCATTTCATAATTGTATGGACTTATCCATGTTTATTTCCATTTCCGTAGCTTCACAATATAAGTCCAACAACTCCTTCAATTTTTCCATCTCATTCACCAAAGCATGGCCAAAAAGCATCATATCTTCTGCAAAGAGTACATGTGTAACAATTACTAAGTTTTCTAACTACATCTGCTTCAGTTCTTCCTTACTTTTAGCTTCTTTTATGAGCAAGCTGAGTCCCTCAACCACTAACAAAAAGAGGAAAGGGGATAATGCACAGTCTTGCCCGAGCCCTCTAGAGATAGTGAAAAAATCCGATGGGGACCCATTTATCAACTCAAAGGAAATTGAACACTGCCTCAAGGTCTTTTTTGTTTAATTTTGCATTTATTTCTGATAACTGCTCTTAGGAATTGTAATAAAGTGGACAATGTCTACAATCAACATTGAGAGAATTTTGTATGATATATTATATACTTGGTGTTGTGATATGCTTTCCCCATATTTGGATTGAACCTCATTTGTGTCTGTTTCCCTTTTCAGATATTAATCTCTGATATCTAGAATTAGAAAAATGTTTCTATTCATAGAAGTGGTTGACAATTTGTTATTTTACAGGTATTAAATGTGAGCCCGGGGGAGGATAATTATGTTGATACAGCTTTTGTTCTTAGACAAGCTTCACCTTATGTAAACATAAAGTAAGTTGTCTTTGAGCTGATATTTTTCTAATTCTGTCAATTATTTATGACATCTGCTTATGCAAAATTCAGTATTAGGTTAATACCCAGGTTTGTTATCTTTAATCTCTGTACAGTCTTTTCTATATAGTGTTCTATGGATTATGCTTGTTATCTAAAAAGGAATTTCCAAGATATTTTAAAAAACTGGATTGCTATTAGAGGTTGATGCCTGATTGTTGTCATAATTGCTGTATTTTGATCCTATATTCTTGCTTCAGTTTTGGCTGCCAAAGGCCACAGTCTTGCTTACCACAGAATGTCACATACATGACTTCTGGTGGAGGACAAATTTAGTTTTGTTTCATGGAACCTCTACTGTTCTAGTTGAAAACATTCTTTTGTCAGTGTTATTTCTTTTTCAATGAAGAAGATTTTATGACAAAAGTACAGCAATTGAAGCCCTTTACACACAATGTCGATACCATTCTTCTCCATTGATACGATAAGTTTTTGTATTTTCTCTATATAAATGCAATTGTAACTGTTCCCCTATTGTCTAGGAACATTGGGATGGAGAATCACCATAGTTGCATAAATTGTGGTAAGAGTCTCAGTTTAAGAAAATGGTTGAGGACTCTAAGAAATTTCAGGATGCGTGTGGAGTAACCAGCTCTGTAATCCTGAATCTTTAGATGCTGTTTTATGCACTTCTATATTTCCACAAGATGACAAGTTTATCTGCATTCTGTTTATGGCAATGCGTTCGAAGTTAAAACAATGTCGGCGTAATTGGAGATAATTTTATGAAGATAATTTGTCATCCTGTTTAGCTTCCTAGCTCTTACATATGAGTTAATGCTGGCCATTCAATCACAAGTCTGATTTATTTTCGGTCTATATGCAAATCGACCCTATTGATCATGTAGCTTACATAGGCTTATGGCATGTGTAGTGTTGACACTCTAATACTAGAGTCCAAAGTTCAATAAAGTCACCTCATGTTAATTGACTTAATAAAATTTCATTCGTTATATAGTGTAATTAATATTAATTGATGATAGCTAGTTGATGTAAGTAGCACAACTACGTATTGTATGGAATGTAAGGTGATCTAGATTTTATCTTATTCAACCAAATGACTCCAGTTATAATCATATATTCAACATCTCCTATGTATCTTTCGTGTTCATTGATTTTAGAGTGTAGTACAAATGTTGGAGCTCGTGATTGATAGTTCCAGAAGAAAGAAGTTGGCATCTTTCTGTTGAAAGATAGATTATTCTGCGAATAAATCTTAGGAGGAAAGGCCAAACTTTATTTCTTAAAGTTTACAAAACATTAATTTTATTTATTTAAATAGCCAAAGTATAGATGGAAAGAAAAATACATACTTGGAAATATTATACGCCCATGGAATGAGATGTTAGACAACCATTGACCATTGAATTTGTTATTGAGATACGCAAGCCTAGGCATACCAAAATGACAATGATGACAAGGGTATCCAATATGCTGCAATACCTAGTCAAAGGAAGAGACACTAAAACAAAAAGAAGTTCCTTCAGGGGAAAAATAATGTCTCGTAATCACCCAAGATAGTGTCATGAAATCAAAGAAGGAGAGAACCTAGGCATATACGTGTGACTCAGATGCAAAGAACCCAAAAGAAAAACTTTTGCATATAAAGAACACAGTGAAATCAATCTTGATGCATGTAGAAGAATGAAAACATACTCATCATGA
>ML799367.1:190171-201234 GCA_009831015.1 Picea engelmannii | reverse complement strand
AATTAATAATAATATACTGAACAGACACATACCCAGAAGGAGAAGTCGGCCCCAACAAACTGGCAGGATTACTATAAATACAGGGCACCAGTTCTCATTTGACACATCTCAGAATTGCAGTTTTGCAGTTTGGTGCGCAGGTTTGGAGGAAGAGCAGCAGCAGCAAGTTCTCAGTTTTGGCTTGAATATCTCTTGGCTAGGGTTTGGGACTATCTGATCAGTCTTTTGTGTTGTGCTATCCTCGGGGAGAGATGCGCTGCCCCTTTGTTTGGCTGTCTGGCCTAAGGTTTGCTTCCGGAGGAATTCTTAGTCCAGGTTAAGGTGCTCGGAGGGAGGCTTCGACTTGTGGTTGGGTGACGAGGGTATCGTCAATGGTAAAACGAGCACACCATCCTCTATATTCTAACAGTTTCGCTGTTGTCCATTGAGTCTGTCTCGAATGGCTCATGGAATGACTAAGTACATTCATTGCATAGCATGAATCGAGTCTGGTGTTAACCAGATACATCAGTGGTCCAATCAGCTGTGGATCAATCTCGTCTGAATCATCATCATTCATTTTCTTCAAATCCATCACCGTGGATTTGCATTCTGTCATACTGAACTTCTTTAATATTCCCACTGTATATTTTCCTTGACTCATTAAAATCTCATCGGTCCTTTGTCATACGTCTTGTCCCAAGAAGTAGTGCATCATACTCATATCCTTCATCTCGAAAGTAGAAGTCAAATCTTACTTGTATCCAACAATAAGGATTTTTGAATAAGTCATCATAATCAGGCTCTTGTCACCAACACTGTAATAATATAGGTTTGGATCAGCAATATTCTTGCTGAAACCCAAACTCATCAAGAATCCATCCATCTGATATAGTTTCCAACTCATGGATGGTAGTACGGATGGAAGTGTATCAGCCTTATTGGATCAAGTGTCTGATCATAGAAAACTCCCTCTGTTTGTGATAATCCTTTGGCTATAGATCTCGCTTTGTATTTCTCGACACTTCCATCGGCTGCATGTTTGATCTTATAGATCTACTTGGAAGTTACCATAGACTTCCCTTCTGGTCTCTGAACAATATCTTGAACATCATTCTTTTAAGATATACTAGTATTCTTTTGTTATGGCATCTTGCCATACCTATTCTCATGTTGCTTCTCCAAGACAAGGAGGCTCAAAATCAATGAAGTGGCTCATGACTGAAGGATAGCTCGAAAATCTCTTTTGCTTTCTTGGGATGTGCCTTGAGGGGCTTGTATGTTCCTTTGCCTCTTGCAGAGTGAGCCTAGGCAGGCCTTTTATGCCCTACTGCAATATCTCTGGACATATCAACTGGATCGGCTGGAATAATGTCTGTCTCCCTCTAAAACACTGAAGGGGGAGAAGGTATTGTCTCACTGTCAATCTTCATATGAGATTCTTTGGATCTTTGAAAGGCTATCTATTCTTCAAGGACAACATCTCTGCTTGTCTCAATCTTTCTCTGACTAGGGATGTAGATTTGGAATGTCTTCGATGATTCACTATTTCTCACATGAATGTATTCTTTCTCCCTGAAGGGTCTAGCTTGGACTTCTTCTCTTTGGGTACATGCAAATACACTGGGCACCCAAATATCCTCAAGTATTCAATCTCAGGCTTCACTCCGGTGAAGACTCTTGTTCTGAACATATACTGTGTCATGCATGCTTCTGCCCACGGAATCATAAAAAGATTATGATCATGCATTATTGCATTGGTTGTCTCAAGGATGGTTCTATTCTTTCTCTTTCTCAAATAGTTTTGACTCCCTCTGAGTCAAGTGACTCCCTCTGAAGGATAAGCATCTTCCTTTGTTCTTAACCTGTTTGGAACAAGAAAACAAGAGGAACCAAAACACAAATATCTCCTAAAGGAGAATAATGAGTACATCTTTGGAATCAAAACAATTTAAGGATTGTTGTCACAACTACAACACCTACTTGTAATGTAGCAAACTTTAGAAATATAGGTTAGAGGAATGTCAATTACAACAATCAAACCTGGAGTCTTCACTTCTAGTGTGTTGTTCCTCTGAATGCACTGAGATCCCTCTGGATCCAAGACTTCAACAAAAGGTTCCTTTGTCCATCAATTACCCTCATGACAATGCTACAAATAATATATATACAAGTGCATACCTGAGGGTGTTGATATGATTTCTCCAATGGCACATGGTTGATCTCTATCCTCTGACATCTTCATGAAAGAGGTATGTCACAGTGACACATTTTTGTATCACCCACAATAAATCTTCCTTTGAAGTCTTGTCTTCCAGGAACTTGAAGTTGCTTGATCCTGTTAGCGATAATTCTTGTCTTGGGATCGAAAGCATTCGGGTCTACAAGTTACACGAGATGCGCTCGAACACACCAGCGGAAGGATTTCGATTTCAATCAGCAAGTCAAGCGAGCGGGCAAAGTTTTGCCATCGGCAGCCGAGATCTATCCATGAAGCAGATCAACAGTTATCGGGATCACGTAGTTGGTCGAGTCACGCCAAGTATAGCGCAAAAGTTTTCAAAGAGGTGAATGGTCAGAAGTCTCCGTGGAGAACACGCGAAGCGCCGAGAGCATTCAGACCCGGGCCCACAAAGGTATCGGGAGAAGTAAGAGCCGTCAGATCTCCGAGGGACACGTGGTGCGCGATTAGGCTACTCGCCTCTTCGCCCCTCGCAACTTTGAAACGTAAATATTAACTCTTCCCAGTTGCGAGTCGCGAGGTGTCGAGAAGATCTCAGCCGTCCATCAAAAAGGGACACGTGGTGCGCGAATTAGGCTACTCGCTTCCTCGCCCCTTGCAACTTTAAACATAAGGAGCAGCCTCCTCCCAGCTGCGAGACGCGAAGTAGCGAGAGCATTCGGACCCGGGCCCACAAAGGTATCGGGTGAGTTCTCAGCCGTCCATCTGAAGCAGACGCGTGGTGCGTGATTAGGCTACTCGCCTCTTCGCCCCTCGCAACTTTGAAACGTAAAGATTAACTCTTCCTAGTTGCGAGTCGCGAGGTGTCGAGAAGATCTTAGCCGTCCATCAGAAAGGGACACGTGGTGCGCGATTGGGCTACATCGCCTCCTCGCCTCTCGCAACTTTAAAGAAGAAGAACTAGCTCCTTCCAGCCGCGAGACGCGAAGTGCCGAGAGAATCTCGGGCTCGGGCCCACAAAGGTATTGGGAGAAGTAAGAGCCGCCAGATCTCCGAGGGACACGTGGTGTGCGATTAGGCTACTCGCCTCTTCGCCCCTCGCAACTTTGAAACGTAAAGATTAACTCTTCCCAGTTGCGAGTCGCGAGGTGCTGAGAAGATCTCAGCCGTCCATCAAAAAGGGACACGTGGTGCGCGATTAGGCTACTCGCCTCCTCACCCCTCGCAGCTTTGAAGCACAAGGATTAACTCTTTCCATACGCGAAATGCCGTAAGTGGCTTTGAAGATAGGCACAGGGTCACAGCCCGTGGTCGCTTGGGGGTGATAGAAAGAGCTGCGCAAGGGGCTGAAGCGCCGGGTTTGACTACAGAAGGGATCACTGTGTTCTCCAGGTGCCAGTTCAACTTGTTCTCAATCCTAGTGCCTGCTCGGAGTGAATGAAGAAGAGAGAGGGTGGTTGAAACCTCGCCTCACTCATTAACTGCAGGGGATGGGGGGTCTGGCGAACCATCTACTCGAGGAAGTCCTGTGCATCGATTTTCTCAAAGACGCCATGCCAAAGTCCTCAGCTCGACAGAGAAGTCTGCGCACGCTAGCCCAACACTTAATGGCTCAGCTACCCTCTTTGCAGGGGCCATGCGTAGTTAAGATGGCGCTTAAAGGAAGATATCAGTACGAGTTTGACTGAGGGGACATCAAGCTGTGAGTCACTGGTCACGCCTTTGTTAGGCGAATTTTCCTGAGTATATAGGCTCAGTTTTTGTATTTTGTAAGGATCGATGGTTGAGCAGAGCTCCCTACTGTAATGTTTTAACTGCTATTCTAGCTTTCAGCTTATGCTTCTGTATATGAGATTTCTTGTTTTATGACAGACAGTTTTTCTTACTCCGTCTAATTTCGTCTCATGTTAAGAGAGTTCGTGATTGACTGAGTCACGCGAGTTATTGCAGTTGTGTTATGATAAAAGATTTATTGTCGCATAGCTGTATTCTCTGGCTTTTGCGTTTGAGTGTAAGATGATATTGCATTTGAACGTTTTCTTCCTCAKCCTGTTAGTAACCTGCTRTTTATAACAGACCTCCACGTTCCTCTCATATAGGTCTTCCGCCTGTTCACCCCTTACTACAGCTCAYTGTCTGAAGTTTACGCAAGACCTCACTTGCTCATGCATACCTGGCCTGGTTTCAGAGTTGGAACGCTATTGTTTTGAGTTTCCCTCCATTTGATCACCCATCTATAAACAACCGTGACATAAAACTGATGGGCGTCGGGCTCTGCTCCTGCTAGCAATCCAGGAGTGACTTCCGTTGCCAACAGATCCATCAAGCTTATCTTCTATCATAGTTTTGTTCATCATAATTTTAGATTCTTCACAACCCTTTGTCCATTGGGCTAGAAACCCTAACGGTTAGGCTAGGCTAGCACTTTTAGGTTTTGTTGGACTTATGATTGCCAACAATAAGCCTTTGAAAGATAGGAGAACACTAATGAGTTGAAGAGCTCCTTCAATGAGTTGCAGAAACCCTAATACTAAAATTTGTGCAGAAATTACCGAAACCCTAGAAACCCTAGGGCCAAAAATTTAAAATGCTTGAAATTTCACTTTGAGAGTCTCTGGAGGTGCGTTGTTGGAGGCCGTACTCTCCTATGCCAAAATTAGCCCCAACGTTCAAGTATTAAGGGATAAAAAACCTTAGAAAGGAGGGTCGTACGGATTTTCTGGAAACCCTAGGAGGGCCGTACGGTTCTGCAAAAAAGAGAGGAGACTGGTAGATGCTTGTGCAATGGATTCTTCAAGACCTATGCTCTGATACCATGTTGATTTTTCAACAAGCTAGGCTTAAGCATGAAGTTCATTCCATTGTATTATTTTACTTAAACCATAGACAATTTGTTGCAACAACCAAGATCAGAAGAAGAATATGCACATGTACACAAGAAGTATCCTGGGAAGCCCTTCTCAACAAGGGAAGAAAACCTAGCCAATCCTATGCTATATTCTTCAAGAGAAAGACGTTCACCACCAAGAAAACCTAGCACGCAAAAGGGTGCTCACAAACCCTAGAAGACTAGCACCCAAGAGAGGTGCGTACTTTTCCCAAGTAGATGTACTTGCTGAAATTTCCAAACTCACACGAAAGATATGATACCTGAATGGGGAATTTACCTTTACTTATATTAGACTTGACCTGCCAACAAAAGTGTCTATTGGCACAACAAGGTCGACCTCTCTATCTCATAATATAATTAATAATAACCAGATTAATTATCTTTTACATTAATTATCAATTACATTAAGGTGGGGCCGACCTGTACCCTTTACATTACAATTAGGGTTAGAGACAGGTCTGACTTTTGAACAATATAGCAAGGGATCTCATACACCCTCTAGTGCTCAGCCACTAGGGGCACATCCATAGGGATGTCCATATCTCTGGCTCACTGCATTACACAAAAGAACCACTTCTTCACTAGTGCTCAACCACTAGGATCAGGTTCACCTGTGCTTGTCCACAGGCACGTCCACTCAACAGATCTTCTTTCCCACTGTATTACACAAGAGAGTCATCTAGAGTTTCTCATCAACTCTCTGCTCAGAGGAAGCTAATACATCATCTTCATTTCTGTCTCATGATGATGCACCCGACACTTTGGGATTTCACACGTTCACCTTATGCTTAGCCACATGCACGTCCAACTTTGCAGATCTCCTTTCTCACTGCGTTACACGTGCGAATTCATTTGGAGTTCTTCTCAACTCTCTGTAAGGAGGAGGCCACACTACTTTCCAACTCTGTCTCAGATAGGAACCACACACCCCTCTCAGGGGCTCTCTATCAGGTTTGTGTCCTGGAGAATGTCTCACATAGCTGCAATCATCAACATGTGGAAGATACTTGCGGTGCTAGATCAAGGATGATCTCACAACACTATGTGTCTCCCTTGTTGAGTGTCCAAGTTTTTCGGATTTAACCTGTGGAGCTAGGGTAATGCCTTGTTTGCCTTGTTTATTGAGCACCCGACACTTCCTTTTGGTTGAGAGGATAACGGTTTGGGGTAGTCACATAGGCTAGGCTTGTATCTATCACATCTAATTCCTCTAATCAAAGAGAGATCTAAAATTGATTAAAATCAGCCTACACACTACATTCACAACATTTGCAATCTCATTTTCAAAGCAATTTACTCTTCAAATACTTTTACTTTCAAAGCATTTTCACTTTCAAAGCAACTTTATTTTTCAAGTCTTTTTCTAGCTATCACTGTCATTGTGAGTAATTCATATATTAATGCTTCATTGCTTATTAAGTTAGAATATATTATGTTCTTTTGGATATAGTTGTATAATCTTCTAGTTGTTCATTTCATAGTACATATATATATATCATGTTGTATTTCAATTTCTAGATAACATTCATAATTGATTTAAAGTGTACAATAATTTCTCTTATTTATTGTTGATATCCCATAAGATTATTTATTTCTTGTATAATTGTACTCAATTCTTTTGTTGTAACTTTAATTGACTCCTTGCCCAACCTTTAGGCACTAGTTTGTTGACCTTAGGGAAAGGGCTGATTTTTATTAAAGTTGTGCATTGCATTTGCTGCCTCTCATATATGCAACCTCCCCTTTACCTTTAACAAACTAAAATTAACTCCTAAAATTCATTTAATAATTCACATGGTAACTAGGGTCTACCCCCCTTAGCTTCCCTAGGAGTAAGCCTAGACGAAAGAAGTTCAAGTCGAGGTGACAGTGGGCTTGAGCTTAGGCATTGCGCCTCCAAGGACACTCTACGTGGGTTGGAGACTTCTCCACGTTTGTAAGTGTGTATAAGGACGACCACAGGTAGCATATGACTAGAGGGATTAGTAGGTTGAAATACCATTTAGGTAAAATCCCTGGGCATGTTGTTGTGATTTGTCCTTGATCTAGCTCGTAGACTATGGGAGTTGTGCACGACTCATTTCATGCAAAGGATAAAAGGATAGAAGAGGCAGTCGCAAACAAGGCCGAAGTTGCAGTTAGAAGTTCAGGGTTATCTACCACCGAGGGTAGTGGGAGGGGTTCCGCGGATTTAGCTACCAGGAGGTCCACATTCTTTTTGTTTCATGAATCGGAGCTGGAGCACAACCTTCCATCACGTAAGTTTAAAAAAAAGGGAGAAGGAAAAAGTAGATAGGGTTATGGGGAGGTGCCTTTTTTGGAGCGACTTACCTCTCAACATCACCAAAAACAATCTATTTTGGCAGTCAATGTTGAACTTAGAGGTAGAGAAGAAAACTGAAAAGAAAACAAAGATGCGGGAAAAAATTGTGGGGTTATCCCTTCTCACTGTTCATTTGTATAACATAGATTACAAAGAGATTCAAAATAGAAAACAAATCTCGACGGACCTCTAACTAATTGCTGAAAACAATAACTAAACTCAAAGACTAACTGGAGTCTAACTGAACTAACTGGATGTGATGGCAGACAAGGAGATAGGGAGATTAACTCTTAATACTCCCCCTTCATGTCATCTGTTACATTCATCAACACTTACAATGCGCAAGTGTTGTCTTTGAAATTCAAAAACAATTTTTTCAAATGGTTTGGTAAAGATGTCTTCGAGCTGATCTCTTTATCCACATAATTCAAGAGAAATATCACTATTATTGGCAAGCTCTCGAATGAAGTGAAAGTGAGTGTCAATATGCTTGCTTTCTTTGTGAAACACATGATTTTTTTGACAATGCGATGATTGAGTTGTTGTCATAGAAAATAGGAGTTGGATCCTTTTCCATATGTGCTAGATTTTTCAAGAGTCTTTTCAGCCATATTGCATGGCAAGATGCTGAGGTTGTAACTACATATTTTGCCTAGCAAAAGATATTGAGACTATAGGCTGTTTCTTGGATGCCCATGAAATCAGTTTTGTTCCATTACGAAAAGTATATCTAAATGTGCTTTTCCTGTCATCTATGCTACCTGCAAAGTCACTGTGTGTGTACCCTATAAGTGAATGATCTTCAAAAGTTGTGTACCATAAACCAAGGTTGATTGTCCCTACAACATATCTTAGGATTCTTTTTCTAGCTTTCCAGTGAGAATCCTTGGGTGATTCCATAAACCTAGAAACAAATCTTGCTGCATAGATAATATCATCTCTGGTTGCAGTAAGGTACATGGGACTACCTACCAACCTTCTATATATTGTTGAATCAATTGTTGGGCCTTCATCTTGTTTGCTCAATTTTGTTCCTAGTGGAATATGAGTTTTTGCTGGCTTGCATTTATCTATTTTAAACCTTTTCAGAATGTCTATAGCATACTTTTGTTGACAGACAAAATACCATGGGCAGATTGATCAACTTCGATTCCCAAAAAGTATTTCATGAGATCAAGATCAGTCATCTCAAATTCTGTTTTCATGGTACCTTTAAATTCTTCCAACATAAAATTTCTTGTGTAGATCATATCATCAACATAGAGACAAACAATGAGGATTTTACCTTCTTGATTGTGTATAAATAGTGGGCTTATCACTGCTCCTGTTGAATGCATTGTTGATTAGGTAAGTGTCAATTCGACTGTACCAAGCTCTTGGAGCTTGCTTCAAGCCATACATGACTTTCTTCAACTTGTACACTTTATCCTCTTGTCCTTTGACTTCAAATCCAGGTGGCAGATCTACATATACTTGTTCCTGAAATATGCCATTTAAAAAGGATGACTTTACGTCCATTTGGAAGACTTGCCATTTGTTTTGAGCTGCATTGGCTAAAATGGTTCTTACTATATCTAACCTTGCTATTGGAGCTAAGGTTTCACCATAGTCTATGTCGGGTTGTTGAGTACCTTTGGCAACTAGCCTGGCCTTATGTTTCTCTATCTTTCCTTTTTCATTTACTTTAGTTTTGTACACCCACTTGACACCTATGCTGGTTTGTCTGTTGGCAAATCAACAAGATCCCAAGTTTTGTTCCTTTCTATGGCTTCAATTTCCTGATTCATGGCTTGTACCCAATGTTCCTCTTTTACTGCTTCTTCTAAGTAAGTTGGTTGATAACATAGTAAGGAAAAATGAGTTTGCTCCTCAATGTCATTGTTCTGCTGACAAATTTCCCTTATGCTTCTTGTTCTTTGATTTTCTACAGAAGCAAATAATTCACTGATAGGAGAAGAACCATTTCCAGAGTGTTCTTGCGGTCTTTGTACCTGTAATCTTGGCAGTCTTGGTGAATTTTCAGTTTGTTCATCTATTTGATGCAGTGGATTTTCACTATCCAGTGCTTCATTTTCTTGCTCACACCATGATTTATTCTCTAAGAATTTGACATCCCTGCTCACCAAAAATTTCTTGGTGATTGGATTATATAATCTATAGGATTTTGATTGTTCACTGTATCCTACAAAGATGCATTTTTCGCTCCTGTTGTCAAGTTTCTTTCTCAACTCTTCAGGGATATGTGCAAAAGCAATACAACCAAAAATGCTGAAGTGAGAGACATTTAACTGTATGCCAGTCCATGTCTCTTTAGGTACTTTATCTTTGACACTTGTTGTTGGAGATTTGTTTAGGATATAAACTAAACAAGCAACAACTTCAACCCAATAGTCATTGGACAAATTCTCTGCTCTGAGCATACTACTGGCCATGTTCACGATAGTCTGATTTTTCCTTTCAATCACTCCATTTTGCTGTGGAGTATATCTGGTTGTAGTTTGCATTATAATGCCATGCTGTTTACAAAAATCTGCAAATTCCTTTGAATTGTATTCTCCTCTTCCATCTGACCTGAGCACTTTCACAAATTCGCCACTCTGTTTTTCTGCTTCAGCTTTGAATTCTTTGAACCTTGAAAAGGTTTCAAACTTATTTTTAAGAAAGTAAATCCAAATTTTCTTGAAGTCATCAATAAAGGTCAAAAAATAAAAGCTTCCACCAATGGATTGGGTTCCACAGAGATCCGTGTGAACTAATTCTAGATGTTCTTTTTCTCTATGGGATGCTGTTAGAAAGCTGTCTCTTTTATGCATCCAAGTATACAACTTTCACTAGGACTGTCTTGTTCATTCAAAATAGGGAGTCCTTTGACCATTGAGTGTTTTTGGAGAAGACTAAGATTCTTAAAAGGGAGATAACCAAACCTAGAATGCCATATTAAAGTCTTGTCCGTGTTTGAGATAGTTTGGGCATATGGCTAGGAGAAATTGACACTTCTTAAATTTAATGGAAACATACTATTCTTAGTCATTTGAATTTTTTCAATGAGTTTGCTATTGGGTGGTTTATCCAGAATTAAGCATGTTGATCCTTTGAATATGACATCATAGCCATGCTCCATTTATTGTCCTACACTTATGAGATTGTATTTGAGGTTTGGAACGTAAGAGACATCATGTATGTCTTTCTTTTGATCTTGTTTGGTTAGAAAAAACACAGTCCCTTTTCCTAGAGCTTTGACTTGAGAATCATCACCTAGAGTAATTTCAGATTTGATAGAATTATCAATGCTAGAAATCAATTCTTTTTTACTTGTCATATGATTGCTGCAATTGCTGTCCAACAACCAAAGGTCCTTGGTGGGACCTTCTTTAGAGGTATGGCAGTAAAGGAACATTGCTTCATAAGTTTCTCCTTCATTGTTGGAGACATTTGCTCTACTTTTGTTTTGATCTAACAACTTATTTGTGCATTCATTCTCATAGTGAGCATACTTTTTGCAATAGTAGCACTGAATTCTGGATTTGTCTGACCATTTTTTGCCTCTTTTGTTGAATTTTAATGAAGATTTGTACCTTGGACAAGTGGTTCCTATGGGTTTTTAAACTTTTACCTAAGAATGTGGTCCACAACTTAAAAGTGGGTCTTTTTCATAAAGTCACTTTATAAGTGGTAAAGTGAACTTTAAA
>ML799367.1:123345-141602 GCA_009831015.1 Picea engelmannii | reverse complement strand
AACAACAACCTATTCGCTTCTTCAGTTGTCTTAGTTTTGAAGAAGGATGGTACCATGGGGATGTGTATAGATTACCGTGCTTTGAACAAGAAAACCATAAAAAAACGGTATCCTATCCCACACATTGATGAGTTGATAGACAAACTACATGGAGCAGTTTTCTTCTCTAAGATTGACCTATGCTCTAGATATCATCAGATCAACATTAGAGAGAAATATATAGAGAAGATGACATTATGATGCCACTATGGACATTTTGAGTTCCTGGTTATGCCATTTGGGCTAACCAATGCACCAACCACGTTTCATTCTTGCATGAACCATATATTTCGAGATTACTTGAGGAAATCAATATTAGTATTCTGCGATGACATTTTGGTGTACAACAAGACATGGTAGGAGCATCTGAGGCATCTGGATGAGGTACTCAACATCATGGAGTCATAGTCACTGTATGCCAAGGAGTCAAAGTGTTAGTTTGGCATGACAAAACTGTTATACTTGGGCCACATTATCAGGGCATAAGGGGTGCAGGTGCACCAGGAGAAGATCAGGGCCATTTTGGATTGGCCAACGCCCAAGAACATGTATAGTTGAGGAGTTTCTTTGGGCTATGCAACTATTATAGGAGGTTCGTGAAGGGTTTTTCAAGTTGGGGGACACACTCACCGACCTCACTAGATAGGGGGTGTTCATTTGGACAGACGAGTCATAGAAGGTATTTGATCATATGAAGGAAGTCATGTGCACATGTCCAGTGTTAGCATTGCTAGATTTCACACTACCATTTGCACTACAGTGTGATGCATTAGGAGAGGGGATTGAAGCAATGCTGATGCAGGAGGGACACCCTATTGTATTTGAGAGAAGGAAGCTTAGTTAGCTCGAGAGGCTGTATTCGATCTATGACAAGGAGATGCTTGCAATCATGCATGCCTTGACCAAATTCAGATAGTACTTGGCGGGCAACAAATTTGTGTTCAAGACAGACCATAATAGTTTGAAGTATTTCCTTGAGCAGAAGGATCTTAGTGAGCATCAATAGAAGTGGGTGACAAAGGTCCAGGCCTTTGATTTTGACATAGAGTATGTCAAGGGGAAGAAGAACATTGTGGCAGATGCATTATCTAGGAGACCAACAACTTGTTCCTTGATGGAGATTTCAACAGATTAGAAATCCCACTTGTTAGTGGAATATTCCAAGAACAAGTTCGCTTGTGAGATATTAGATGGGCAGGTACATGACAACAGGTACAAAGTCATAGACGACTTCATCTTCTACAAAGACCGAGTCTACCTAGTGACAGGGTCAGGTCTCAAGAAGAATATTTTGGCAGCAGTACACGACTCCATTAACAGGCCATCAAGGGTTCTTCAAAACCTACAGGTAGGTCAGAGAGAGATTCTCTTGGAAGGGTCTCAAGCAGGATGTGATGAGACGTAGCAGTGAGTGTGTGACTTTTCAGCAGAACAAGGCAAATAAGACACTTCCAACAGGGTTACTTCAGCCACTTCCCATTTCGGATAAGAAATGGGAAAGTATATCCATAGACTTCATTACAGGCCTACCCAAGGCTTAGGTTAAGGATTGTATTTATGTAGTGGTCAATAGATTGACCAAGTTTGCACATTTCTATGTGATTCCTACAAATTACAACGCAATGCAGGTGGTAGAGCTATTCTTCAGTGAGGTTTTCAAACTTCACGGGTTTCCCCAGAGCATTGTCAGTGACAGAGACAGTCGGTTCATCGACACATTTTGGAGGGAGTTATTCAGATTGGTGGGGACAAAGTTGACACCCAACACCAGTTACCACCCCCAGACGAATGGGCAGACAGAGATAGTCAACAAGTGGGTAGAGGACTACTTGAGTAACTATGTTAGTGGATAACAGAGAGCGTGGGTAAGGTGGTTACATCTTGGAGAGCATTGTTACAACACTACCTTCCACATGTCCATATGTATGACCGCATTCAGAGCATTATATGGGTATGATGCTCCGACTTTGATTGACTTGGTTTTTGGAGACAACTGGGCTCACAAGGCCAAGGAATGAATAGTAGAGAGTCAAGAGATACTCAAGGTACTAAAAGAGAATATACAGATTGCACAAAATCGACAAAAGGTGAATGCAAACATGCACATGATAGAGCATAACTTTGAGGTTGGGGATCTAGTATTCTTGAGGATACAACCATATAGGCAGTCATCTCTGAAGAAGAGCGAGGTAAAGAAGCTCAAGCCTAGGTTCTATGGGCCATACAGGGTCATATGCAGGGTAGGTGAAGTGGCCTACGAGCTAGAGCTACCAGAGGGGAGCCAGATTCACAACGTGTTCCACGTTTCTTGTCTCAAGAAAGCCGTGGGACAATTCATCAACGCTTCATAGGAGCTTCCACCTTTGGATGAGGAGGGGCAGTTGGAGTTAGTTCCTGAGGAGGTATTGGAGTTCAGAGAGCAGAGATTGAGGAGCAGGGTCATTAGGGAGTGTTTGGTCAGATGGAGGGGTCTTCCAGTAGAGGATGCTACTTGGGAGAGTGAGCAGGTTTTGCATCGCCCTAGATTGATGTTGCTTGAGGACAAGCAATCCTGGGAAGAGAGGACTGTAATGTCCCTTTCCAAGTAGGAGCTCCAGAGAGGATGGATTAGCAGTCTAAACATCCCCTTTTAGACTATAGCCAAGGAGAAACAGGGGAAACAAGGTCATTTGGTGTCATTTTACTAAGGAATGTTAAATTTCGAAAGTGACATTAAGTGAAAAATGGGAAAAGCGATTTTTAAGTGAATTAAGCTAAAAATAGAGGGGCGCCT
This sequence comes from Picea engelmannii, assembly GCA_009831015.1. Taxonomy (NCBI): domain Eukaryota; kingdom Viridiplantae; phylum Streptophyta; class Pinopsida; order Pinales; family Pinaceae; genus Picea; species Picea engelmannii. The sequence continues at coordinate 138,790 of ML799367.1, read as the reverse complement.
AAGCGAATGAGCTAAATATAGAGGTCAACAGAGAATTAGGGTTTGAGTGGGTATATGAAGGGAAAAGCGACCTAATTCCTCATTATGCCGGTTTATGATTTGACATTTGAGCTTTGAGGAGAAAACACAGGTTTAGGTGAATCAATGGAGATTGTGGATTCCAGGAGGAAGACGCCAGCAGGTTGATTTCGGTGTTGAGAGACACACCCTAGTCATTGGGAAATCATCCGAATCTTTCATTGTTTTGCGGCAATAGTTTTACAGGTTTAGACAACTAGTGCGCACTTCATCAGGGTGAGGGTGCAAGTGCTGGGAGACTCATAGGTTTAGCTTGTCTCGACCAGGGATAATCCAGATATTTCCTTTTGACCTAGTTGAGAGGAAGGTAGGGCGTATCTTTTGAGATATTACTCGTCGGATTCCGACGGAGGAATTATCTAGGGTGCACCAGTCAACTATTGAGGGCGCAACACTTGGGGAGGCACATTTAGGGTTCCAGAGAGGTCACTGGACCAGATCGGGGGAAACCCTTCTGACCCACTGCAGAGGAGGCCAGGGCGCTTAGATTGAGACAGTTACAGCCTGATTCTAATGGTGGAATCACTAGGGCGCATCAATTGAGCTAAGGAAGGGCACAATCGCCTAGGGGATCCCATCTGGGGTCCGTACAAATCAACAGAGGGCCGATCTTCAGGCAGACAGTTACAGAGAGGGTGCTTGAAGTTAGGGTGCACAATTTGAGACAAATTTCAAGGTTATCCGAAGAGTTTAGTCACCAGGGAGAACATTCCAGTTTTGCAGCAATTGTCGTAGTATGCAGCAGTTCATCTTGCTCATCCACTGATCCAACATCATCATTCATTTCGGGTATTTTGATTTAGCATTACTGTGTGTATTCCAGCTACGATCCATCTAGTCTTGATCTAGCTGAGTCATTCATTTTATTTTCCTGCATGCAATTTTGTACCTTTAGCCATATTTCATAATATACCTGGTTGCAATTATTGTTTGTTTGATATCTATTGCATGTTTGATTATACACTGTTAAACACAAGAAACCCATTCATAACCATTGGAACACAAGGTGACATATGGTGTCGTTTGATGGTTTAGTGGTATTGTCTTTGGTTTGATGCAGAGCAGTTCGCTGGAATCTTGAAAATTGCCAAGTCTGCTGAATTTTGGATGGGATTGGAAATTCTATTTTTCATCGTTTGAGGTCTGATGACAAACTTGAACTTATCATGTGTCCTGAGGCCCATGATGACATCAACATGACACCAAACAATTTTTTGCGCATTCTTCCGGATTTTAGAAAATGACAAATTTTCGTGGGGAAAGCAAGGCGAGGCCAAACAAAGTCACGTGGGAAATATTTTTCATATAGGTAATAGATACGTTGACAGACTCAAAAAGCAATTGAAGATTGTGCATCGTGTGAGCAGATAGTTGGCTTCACACCCCCACACCGTTTGCAACCGTCATTTACAATTGATAAAGAACAATAATCATTTCCCCCACATGCACAACCACGCGGGCCTGAGATCTATGCAGATTAGGTATGTGTGAAGAGTCTCTCCATCCCTTTTTTTATCTTCATAAACACGAAACAAGCTCCTTTATAAGGAAACCAAAAGAACATAAAAAAMCCGTTCTGCAAGCAATTAAGCTCCCAAAAATAAGCTATGCTAATGACGAATGTCGCAGTCTGCAGACGATGATCCGCCTGCGTTCCCCCCCTGCGGGAGAAGCTAACCAACTATCTTGGATACAGACGATAGGAGAAGATGTTCAACATTGCGTAACGAAAGGAATGCCCCTCTTGGGCATCATTAGCTCATTCTTAAGCACTGTTATTGCACAAGTTGTAGGGTGGCCAAAGCTCGACGCAAACCACAATATGGCGACAACTAAGAGAACACCTACCCATTGTCACTTCATATAGGTATTCTCGTCACTTTAGAGGTGATGTGATCATCTCAAGGAGGGAATCCCAGGTGACCCTAGGGGGAAATGAGATGGAAAATGATACTTATGAATGGATGCCAAGAAGTTCAAGCACCTGCGAATGATGATAGTACCTACCCGAGACACAAGAAAAACCAACTATACGAGATACATGTCAAGTGGACAAGCAAGTTAAGATTGCCATTTTTATTTGCAGCAGTCAACACGTAAATAAGTGTTAGAGCTGCTAAAAAGATGCCAAAAGTCAAGATAATGATACAAGAGCTAAGCTAGGTATAACTAGTACAACTCAAGATTGAGAGAGAAAGACTTTAGCATAAATGTAAGGATGTTATAAACAAGTGTTGCAGAGATACTTTATCAACGTTATGGCTGGAGCAAACAAGTTGTTACAACAGAAAAGTCAGCCACCAAAACTTGCAAATAATCCACCCAAAAAGTGTGTTGGAACTAGTACATTATAGGGGAAAATTACTAACAACTTTTGACGATTGACAAGAGAGTTATTTAGAAATTTGTTTAGGGTTTTTTGCAGCCCTAATGGCTGTATATTAAAGTTGTAACACCAACAAGAATTACTTGGAGAAACAAGACACCCTTGTGGCCTTAGCAAGCTTTGAACACATAGAAAATAATCCAACTTAGACAATCTCAATATCTCAACTTTTTACGATTACCAATGCATGATTTATTTCTCCAATGGATGAAGATTAGTGTCTTAATATTGGGTAAATGGAGTCTCGTGATTAAACAAGTTGGACAAGTTACTTTCTTGGGGTTGTAAGCCCTTTTACTTCTTGTTATCCACTGAGTTGGACTAGCTGGACTTGCAGTTGAGCCGCCAAAGATTGAGCAGTCAAATGCTCAGTATTCAGTGTTCAAAAATTCAATTGGTCCATTTGACCAAATTTTTCCGCATTTCCACCCATTTGAGGGCATTGCAATAGATGGACTTAGCATGAAAGTTGTAAAAGACTTGGCCACCTAAGATCCTAGCACGAGTATGTACTGTAGAGTGTTTTTTTTCACTTGTTAATTATTTCTTGCCTGAGAAATTAGACGAGTTATAATTTCTAAGTTTTTTCACTCAAATCACCTCCAAAGTTGGAGTATGTGCTGGTGGTTAGGCCTTGGCATGGTAAATCCAATGTCTAGTGTCCAAATGTATATATATTCATGCTAAGTCATATCTATTGAGTTATATGGAAATTGCACTAAGTCCCCTCGAGGATTTTTTAAAGTTTTCAGTCAATAATTTTTTTTTCGTAAAACGGGTAATTTTTTAAGTGTAAAAGTCAAACAAGTCATAAAAAGGGCATAAGATCTTGTTATATGCCATGTTGGTGCTCGTTTTCTAAGCTAGAGCACCTCCTAAATGTTGAAATGTTGTAACTTCGAAGAATATTCTACATGAGAGAGAGTTGAATAATATTATTATATTATATTTAATTAGGCCCTATTCTGCCTTAGTAAAAGTCGCCCCTATTGTGCCTTGACAATTAATTGTAAATTAAGAGGGTAAAGTGATAGGTTGACCCAGACCTAATTATAGGATGGCTAGACCACTATTTATAAGAGAGGCTAGTGCCTCATTTGGACATTCACTACACTAGCTCTGCAACTATGAAGAAGTGCGCAAGTCTTAGAGGAACTGCTACTACATCTAAGTGTGACCTCAAGGAGGGTTCTTGGTCTGTGTCTTGGTATTTCTTGGTTAAGTGGTGCGCTACTCTTCCTAGTGAAGGAGTAGAGGAGGATCTTCTGTTTGGTCATTGGTCTATCTATATTGAGGAAGTTCTTGCTGGGTTTTCTCCCTAATGATGGGTTTCCCAGGATAATTTGTGTCACTATTGTTTTTGTGATTGCCTCTCTTTCAGTGATCTTATTTATGCAACTAATGTGCTAAATGATTATAATAATGAAGATGAACCGTAACTGCTAGCTGTATAAGTAAAACTTCAACATGGTATTAGAGCAGGCCTGAAAGAGACCAACTCATAGTTTATAAGAAGTGGCTAGCTTCAACACACCCTCTCCAAGATATTGCAGCTACTGCAAAAATAGGGTTTCTTCATAAACCCTAAGTATGACATTTTCCTTGTTTGAGGAGGACGTTGGAGAAATAACCACACCTAGGAACTCGCCCTAGGAGGGTGCATCTAGTCCCTGGAACAAAATTCTGAAATTTTAAGTTTGAGAAATTAGGGTTTCCTTATAAAACCCCAAGTTGCAGTTGCAGTATCAGTTGCAATATTAGTTGCAGTTGCAGTTGCAGTATCAGTTGCAATATTAGTTGCAGTTGCAGTAAAAGTTTTTGTGAAGTGTTGGGACTGATTTTTATTGTCCTAGTGCGCCTTATCCTAGCAAATCTTTAGCTACCTTTAAATTACAAGTTGCAACACCTTTGAAGTTTTAAAGGTTCATTATTGCTTGGCACTGCTGCTGGATGGTGCCACTACCTGCCGATGCTGTCAGAGGTATGTACTTACATATGTTCAAACTGTATCATTATTTTAAAGGGTATTTGTAGGAGAAAGGATCTTTTGTCTAAACAACAATCATAGATCTAGAAGGATCTTAGATCCAACACATTCAGAGGAATAATGCACCCTAGGTTTGATTAACTTGATATACCTCTATTTGTTATTCATTATTGTGATCTTATGAACATCTAGGTTGTATTTTGATCTGTTGAAGTTATCAAACTAACCATTGGTCAAAATTAAAGTCAGTATTAAATTGATTAAAGTTGGGATTATAGAGTTTATTCCCTAACTCAAATTTCTATCAAGATAACATATTGTCTTAGTACAAAGGACAGGTTGAAGAAAATACTTGTCATCTTGAGTGAAGGAGACTCGAAAGAAAAGCAACGCACTCATTCTTGAGGACAAGACTCCATATTCCAAGTTTGATTGATTAAATTGATAAGATTCAAATTTACACATATCAAGTTTGATAACTGCTAAACACTATAGTTGTGATAACAATCTTTGAAAAGTTTTATTATTGAATACTGGGTAGCATGTGAGCACTATTGAGATAAATGCTTACTGTAATCATTTACTAGATATAATTAACATCTCCTCTAGGAGAAACTTCTTGTTTTGTTTCCAGGTTACCATGAAGGAATGATTGATCAGAACACTAGAAGAGTGTTTCTCTCATTCCTTGTTATTGTATTTCTTACTTTTTACCCTTGTTCTAGGCAGGTCACAAGTGATAGCTTTGAAGGAGCTACTGTGACGATTGTTCTCGCTATTGTTTTATTATTATTATTATAAAGAGTATTATTCTTGTCTGCTGTTTCTCCCTTGTTCTTTTTCCGGGCAGGTCACAGGTGATAACCTCGAGGAAGCTATAGTGACGGTTACAGGAGACAACATATCAAATGAGACATGGAGCAGACTATCCAAGTTGTATACATAATCGTACACATCCATGTACCAAAGAAGATGAAGAAGAAGCTACTTTACTGATACATAGTATCTCATATGGAGATTGATTGTAAGGAGCATAAGGCTCCAAAGATGACCAAACATTAGAGTAGAACTCACAGTAGACTTGGTTAATGGATAATGAAGCCACCTTGACAGGAAGCCGAATTCGTTTGAAGTCTGACTCAACTTTTCATATTAATACTTGGTATTCAACACCAAGTATATCCTGTAGAGACTATGAAGTTTTTGTAGACTCAGAAGAAATCAAGACTTAGAGTAATCCTGACCTCAGAAAGGATGAGATGGGAAAAAGAGACATCTTCCAAGAATGACAGACAGATGCCATGAGTTGAGAAGACTAGATCGTAGCTTCAGAGACCTCTAGGAGCCATGAAATCTCCTAAGAAGATTCCCTTGTTTCAATGACAGAGGAGGAAGCCAATCAAAAGGATTGGGATATGGATTTTGCCTTAAGACCAGAAGGGAAGTTAGTGGTGACTTCCAAGATCGATCTAACAGATCAATCATGTTGTAGATAGTAGTATAAAGATGTACAAAGCCTGATTTGTGTCTAGAGGATTCTCCCAGCAAGAGGGAGAAGACTATGATGAGACACTCGCTCCAGTAATCGAAGAAATAATTCCAATGTTCATGAAGACAACCATAACAACCATGATTTTGATAAAGTATGAGATTCAAAGGGAGCAGTTCGTGTACTTGAGATTGATTTGTCTCCATGAAAGAAGAAAAGCTACCTTCAATTTCAGATGAAGCTGTTGCCATGATAGAATAGAGGAGCTACTTCAGAAATACTAAGAATAGAGCAGTCATTCTTAGCTTCAGAAATAACAGCTGCAGGTGTAGAGTCCCAGTTCCAGAAGGACTAGTTGCAGAGAGAGTAGAGGACATACTCTCAGGTAGTGAGACAAATAGTTCTTTGCTGAAAGCAAATAGAGCTAGCACATGATTGTGCAGATTGAGTTGCAACTGAGAAAGTGTACCAGTTTACGTGAAAAATTTGGTTCGAAGTATAGGACAGGAAGACTCATGTCTGCAAGTTGAAGAAGGCTCTGTATGGTTTGAAGTGAGCTCCAAGAGCTTGGTATGGCAGGATTGATAGTTTTATGATAAGCTTGGGCTTTACCAAGAGTAAAGCTGATCCCAACCTTTACTTCAGGATTGAGAATGATGGACTAGTTATATTGCTGCTATATGTGGATGACTTATTCTTGACAGATGAAGAAAAGCTCATCACAGATTGTAAGAAAAAGCTTGCCGCTTAATTTGAAATGAAGGTCCTAGGCCCGATGCACTATTTCTTAGGTCTTGAATTATTGCAAAACCCAGAAGAGATTTTCCTTAATCAAGGAAAGTATTTTGTAGAAATTCTGAAGAGGTTCGACATGTTGGACTATAGAGCCATGTCCACTTCTATGGAAACGAATCTGAAGTTATTGGCTGATACTTCGTCAGAAATAGTTGATGTTACTCTATACAGACAAATGATTGGTTCGTTGATGTATTGAATACCAGTCCAGATATATGCTTTGTTATGAGTACCTCGAGTCATTATCTGGTGGAGCCCAAATGTGTTCACCTTGTAGCTGCAAAGCATGTGATGAGATACCTTAAGGGTACGTTGGATTATGGTCTCTGTTATATTGGAGATCATGACTTCAGATTGTATGGCTATACTGATTCAGATTGGGCTGGAAGTGCTTCAGACAAAAAAATCAGTTTAGGATGTTGTTTCAGTTTTGGGTTAGCCATGACTTCGTGCCAAAGCAAGAAGCAATCCAGTATTGCTCTTAGAATGACAAAAGCATAGTACATTGTAGCATGCTCCGCTAGTTGTGAAGCCATATGGCTTCGGAAGTTGTTGGCAGGTCTGTTCGATCTAGAGATGGAAGCTACCATGATTCTATGTGATAACCAGAGTTGCATAAAGATGACAGAGAACTCAATGTTCCTTGATAAGACAAAGCACATAGAGATCCGGTATCACTACATTTGTGACATGGTATAGAAGGGAGCTGTAAAGCTCCAATATGTTGGCACAAATGAGTAGGTTGCAGATGTGTTGACTAATTCTTTGTCTCGTGTGAAGTTTGAGTACTTCCGAGACAAGCTTGGTGTAGTCCGAAAAGACCTTACTTGAAAGGGGGAGTGATGCTGATGATACTATGGTATCCTGACCAATAACAGGTAGCTCAATTAGGGTTTTATATCCTAGGGGACTGATCATCCCTGGATAGATCTCGATGGTCCGGTAAGGACGGTTTGTCAGAGTACTTGTGCATGTATATGCCAGCTGTGGTCAGTAGTGGTAGCTCAGTTAGGATTTTATATCTCAGGGAATCTTATGATTCCTGGGCAGATCTCGAAGGTTCGGTAAGGATGGTCTGTTACAGTACCATGTGGTAGCTTGTTAGGATTTTATATCCTAGGGAATCTTATGATTCCTGGGCAGATTCGGAAGGTTCGGTAAGGATGGTCTGTCAGAGTACCACATATGTTGTTGTTGATGCACTTGCCTCATTCTGTTGCCACATATAGATGCTGATGTTCCAGCTTTGTGCTGTTGATGTTGTTGTTCCAACTTCATGCTGTTGATGTTCCAGCTTCATGCTGTTGATGTTTCAGCTTCATGTTGTTGTTGATGATGATGTTATTCCAGCTTCGTGTTGTTGATGTTGATGTTTCAACTTCATGTTGTTGATGATGATGATGTTACTGCAGCTTTGCGCTGCAGATGATGATGATGTTCAGTTTCTGCTGATGTTGACGATGAGAAAAAATTTCGATGACCTATAGATATGAGCGATAGTGTTCTCGATGCTGATGACGATGTCGCCTCCTCTTGATGTTGTATTGAGTCCAATCAGTTGTTATTGATGTTGTTAGTAGAATACCCTTCTTGTTAAGGGGGAGTATTGAATACCCTTCTTGGTTTGTGTCTAGGTATTTATTGGTTAAGTGGTGCACTACTCTTCCTAGTGAAGGAGTAGAGGAGGATCTTTTGTTCGGTCTTTGATCTATCTATATTGAGGAAGTTTTTGCTGGGTTTTCTCCTCGATGAGGGTTTCCCAGGATAATTTGTGTGTCTCTATTGTTTCTATGATTGCCTTTCTTTCAATGATCTTATTTATGCAACTAATGTGCTAAATTCTTATAATAATAAAGAAGAACCGTAACTGCTAGTTGTATAAGTAAAAATTCAACACTAAACCCTTATCCCCCCTTTGTTGAGGAAAAAAAGTGATTTTAATCACTCAAAAATGGTTTTTGCTCTCAAAAAGGTGAAAAGGAGATAAAAAATCAATAAAAATCAGCATGCTATTATTTAGGAAACATGTCGGGGACATGTTTCCTCATGTCTGGAGTCCCAAACTTGTGTGGTGAACTCTTCTCCTAGTGAAGATGACTTGGTTAGGTGAGTTGTCAAGGGAGGAGATCCCAATGCTCCCACTCAACTTCTTCTTTCATGTGTGGTGCACTTGCAAGTGCTTCTTTCATGTGTGGTGCACTTGCAAGTGAGGGGCATTAATCCCAATGGGGAACTCACCCTCTCCTCACCCACTCAGTCCATTTCCACTCCACTTCATCTCCTCTCACTCCACATCACTCCACTCCACTCCACCTACCACTCACTCCACTTCCTCTCCACTCATCCCTCCTTAACCTATGAGCATCCTCACTTAGCTCTTCCGCACTTCCTCTCTTGCCATGCGCCCTAGCCTCATAGTCTTCACCCTTTGAGCTATAAAGCAAGCTCGACCCTCCTCCATTAGAGTTAGTTGGAGCTTGGGCGACTTGCTTGTTGTTTATTGTAATATCATTCTCTTGCTATGGAATAAAAGACTTTGGAGGTCAAAATCGATGGTGGTGTGACTCTTGTATTGCTGAATGTTGTCCATATTGAGGTGATATTGTTTCAAGCATTGCTTTTGTTTGTTGTTAGTATTGGCCAATTTATAAGAATATTGTTATTCAATTAAATAGAGCTGTTAATATCTTGTATTTTCAATTCTATTGAATATTTACATTAAAAATTTGATGTGCATGTGATGTTTTATACTAAACTAACGTGCCAATTGAGTCTTTTGTGTAGGTAACACCATTCTATCTAACAAGATCATTTGCAAGGGTTTTGTGAATTAGACAGGATCATCTCATCTAGTAGAAGTGAAGGAGCTTGCTTGCATCCACCATTCTTCAAAGAGTTGGACGATCTTCTCATCTTTGCCTTGCCATCAAAGTGACCCCATTGCCCAAGGGTTCCAAGCACTTCAAGTTTATCTCTCTCCTCTCCAAAAATTCTTAAATTTTTTTCTGGTTACTTGGTTACTTGCATGCAAAGAGGAAATCTGATATAAAAGTTCATTTTCATTATTTCATACTTTGCATGATTACTTTTCTTAGTCTACTAATTGGTTAGAGTTTCATATCTCAATAAAGGGTAGATTTGGCAAAGTTTAAAGGCACTTTTAAGCTAGTTTGAATTCATATTTTTTAAAAGCTAAAAGTGTAGTCATTAATTGTGTTTTTCATTTCAAAACTTGACATATTAAAGTGCTTTCCTTTGCTGTTTTAAGGTAGTCTATAAAGTCTAAAAAGTCCCCAAAATATAGTTTGCTAGTTTAGTAGTTAGCTTGTTTTCATTTTATTTATTTTTTTCTAGTAGTTTTGATTTACCCCCTAAGCTGTCCCAAAGTCATTTTGGGCATCTTTTGGGGTACTTTGATTGCTGTTTTTTGCAGAACATTGGACAGTCAAGGGGAGATTCTGTCTATTTTTGGCGGAATTGAAGCATTTCGAGCATCCAAGAGCCTTCTACCTCTCCAAAGAATAAACCTCTCTTTTCCAAATCTTGTAACTCATTGATCCAAACCTATAAGGATCCAAAAAGTTCTAAAAAAGAGAAAAAAGAGAACTTAGATTCTCAGTTGTAATAGGATTTAATAAAAACGGGCCTCATAGTGCACAGTTTCATCTTTTCCTTTAGGGGGATTGGTGGTGTGCTTACTTTTGGTTTCTTGCATTTTCTTTGTTCTCACATAAGTTAAAGGAATCAATCAATCAACCTAACCACAACACATAGATTGGTTTTGTTTTGGGAAAGTAATATTTTAATTGTTAGCTTAGTTTACTTTTCAGTCTTGCAATTTCAAAGTTGGCAAATAAACCATCCCCTCAGCTCCTCGCAAGAGGTTGGTCAATATGGATTAGTAATTAGCATAACATTTCAATTTTCGCAATTTCCTTTCAACAATTTTATTTCTGTTTTAAAATAAACCTTCCCCTTAGTTCTCAGTGTTGTTCCTAACCCTTCCAATTGCGAGCTTGCATCGACCTTTCAGGAGTAAGTTTCATACACTCCGGGCTGGTCAGTGTGAAGTAATAAGAATAGGAAAATCTCAAAAGAGGATGATTGCTTGGTTCAAAGAATCGCCTAGGGGAGTGTGAAGTTTCACTGAATACCTCGGGCTTGTTCCCCTCAATGTTGGATCTTCGACACCTCTAGTGGGCTTGTTGGTGAAACGATTGGGTTTCGACAAGTTGTCATCAAATCTTTGAGCTAAAGGGATAACCTCTCTAGAGGCCAAATCTAGTTTAGTTTGCTTTACTTTTACAATCTCATTAATCTATTTTCAAAGGAAATCTAATTAATGCAATCTACTTTTACAATCTCATTAATGCATTACAACATTTGGCCATGATACTTTTAAGGCACTAGTCTCATCTTCATACATTTTATTGCTACAGTTTCATATGGGAAAGGGTTAATTTTCATTCATTATATTTGTGGTTATCTAATTAAGCTTGTGATTTATTTCTTACAGATAAGTGTATCCTTTACAATTTTTGTGCAAGTTGTTTTATGTATTGAATATCTTCTCTCACAAGCTTTTATCTTATGAATGATTGAATGAGTATCATGAACTGTTAATGCAAGCTTTGCTTTAATGTATTTGTCTTTACTTGCAATAAAGTCCTATAACTATTGTTTTGCTTAGATTAGTTTAAGCCATAGTATTTTGTTAGGGACTAACCCCCTTGGCTTCGCTAGGAGTTGGCCTAGACGGAGGAGTCGAGGATCAAGTGACAACACCTTGACTCAAGACTTGCCTCCAAGGACACACTAAGTGGATTGAAGATTTCTTCCATGTTACCCCAAGGGTGTCTAAAAGCGGCAACACTCCCCAAGGCAAACCCTAATCAACAAGGAAAACCTAGGATGGTGTAAGCCCTTTTACTCCTAGTATCCTTTGCACAAAAAATGTTTCAAACAATTATAATGAACTTGGAGGGGGTTGTATGCCCTTATAATCCCCAAGGAATCATCACATTAACCTTACAACCAAGAAAATAAAGCAATAAACATGAAATCCTTAGCCAGTTGAAGCATTAACAAGATGAAACAAAGGATACACTTATCTGTTGGCCCCTAGATTAATTTAAGGTGGTTCTAACCACCCAGAATGAGAAGTCGTCCCTGCCAGTGAAAAGACACCTCAATTTAGCGCTTGCCAGAATGTATAAATAAGAGAGGCCAACACCTCATTTGTTCATTCACTCACTTGTTCATCAGAGCGCAAGTTTGGAGTTGCAGTTGGAGAAGAAGGAAGAGAGAGAGAGAGGCGCATTACTTGGGAGAGGACTTTTTGTATTGTTTGGTTTATTCTCTTGGCATTGTATTGGCTATGTATATTAAGGAAGTTTTTGCTGGGTTTTCTCCCCCATGAGGGCTTCTCAGGATAAATGATGTGTCTCTTGTGATTGTGTTTGTCTCAGTGATCCTATCTATGTTATGGTTATCTAGTAAATTGAAAATAAACCTAATAATAGCTTAAACAATAACATGGTATCAGAGCCAAGCTAAAGAGAGCATCTTTCACAAGAAAAGGAAAAACGTCATCGTTGTCGTACAAGAAAATTATGGCTTTTCATTGAAGAGGAATTTCAGCCTAAAAGCCATCTAGAAAAGTGCGCCCTAGCCCAAGGAACTCTTTGGCACCTTCAGCGCACCTTTTTAGTGGATAGAACTCCCGGGAAGTGAAACCCTAGTTTTCACTGGTACCAGAAGTACTAGAAAACCAAAAGCACCAGAAAACCAAAAGTACCAAAAAACCAGAAGTACCAAAAAACCAGAAGCACCAGTCCAGAAATCTGCTGGTCAAGTTTGAGGGGGTAAAACTTGGATTTTCAGAAATCTGACTGCACCAGCTTACTCACCTCAACTCAACGCATCTATCCCCTGGATCAGAATGTCAAAATTTGAAGTTTGAAAAATTAGGGTTTCCTCATAAAACCCGAAGTTGCAGTTGCAGTTGCAGTTACAAAATCAGTTGCAGTTACAAAATCAGTTGCAGTTACAGAATCAGTTGTAGTTGCAGTATCAGTTGTAGTACCAGTTGTAGTCACCCTTGAAGTTTTTAAGAGTTGGTAATTATTACCGCTGCTACCAGATGGTGCCAATACTTGCAAATGCTATTAGAGGTATGTACTCACACATGTTTAAATTGTTTATCTTTAAAGGGTATTTGCAGGAGAAGGGATCTCTTGCCATAGATCCAGAAGGATCTTAAGATCCAACACATTCGGAGGAATAATGCAACCTAGGTATGATTATTCAGATATGCATCTATTTGTTATAACATTATTTTGATCAGTGTTGCATGTTGTAGCTATGACCATCATACTAACCTTTGGTCAAAATTAAAGTCAAGGTATTAGATGGATTAAAGTTGAGATCATAGAGTTTATTCTCTAACCCAACCTTTTGTCAAGATAGCATATTGTCCTAGTACAAAAGACAAGTTGAAGAAATCACTTGTCATCTTGAGTGAAGGAGACTTGGAAGAAAAGCAACACACTCATTCTTGAGGACAAGACTCCAGGTTCCAGGTTTGAATAATTAAGTTGATAAGATTCAAAGTTGCACATGACAAGTTTATGACTACCCCTTTACAAGTAAACACTATAGTGAGATAGAAGTCTTTGAAAAGTATTATACTTGGTAGCATGTGAGCATATTGAGATAAATGCTTAATGTAATCATTTACCAGATACAACTAACATCTCCTCTAGGAGAAACTTCTTGTGTTGATTCCAGGTTAGCATGGAGGAATGTTTGCTCACAACACTAGAAGAGTGTTGATCTCATTTCGTATTGTATTTCTTACTTTTGATCCTTGTTTTAGACAGGTCACAATTGAAAGCTCTAAAGGAGCTACTGCGACGATTATTTGTGCTATTGTTTTACTATCAAAGGAGTATTATTCTTGCTTGCTGTTTTGTTGACCTTGTTTTAGGTTACAGGTGATAACCTTGAGGAAGCTATAGTGAAGGTTGCTGTGGGCAACATAGTATACAAGACATGAAGCAGACTATGTACATGACCATATGCACTCATGTACCCAAGAAGATGAAGAAGAAGCTATCTTTTGAGATTCAGAGTATCTCATATGAAGATTGATTGAAAGGAGCAGAAGGCTCCAAAGATGACCGAACATTAGAACAAGAACTCTCAGCGAAATTGTTCAAAGGTTAATGAAGCCACCTTGACGGGAAGCATAACTCGTTTGAAGCCTGACTCAGTCTTTCATATTTAGACTTGGTTTTCAACACCAAGTATACCCTGTAAGAGATGATGAAGTCCTTGTAGACTCAAAAGAAATCAAGGATAAGCCTGATCTTAGAAAGGATCAGATGAAGAGACAACTTCCAGGACTGGGAAATAGATGCCGTGAGAAGACTAGATCATAGCTTCAGAAACTTCTAGGAGATAGGAAATCTCCTGAGAAGGTTCCCTTGTTTCAGTAACAGAGAAGGAAGCCAATCAGAAAGACTAGGATATGGATTCTTCTGTGAGACTAGAACAGAAGTCAGGATTGACTTCCAAGATTGATCTATACAGATCAAGCATGTTGCAGATGTACAAAGCCTGATGTGTGTCTAGAGGATTCTCCCATCAAGAGGGAGAAGACTATGACGAGACACTTACTCCAATAATTGAAGAAATAGTTCGAACATTTATGAAGACAACCAAAACAACCATGATTCATATATAGTATGAGATGTAGGGGGAGCAATCCCAATATTTAAAATTGAGTGGCAGTTGGTGTAGAACATTAGTTGGGTCATGGAGACATGACTACAATAAAAGATAGCGTTACCTCCATGAAAGAAGAAGAGCTATCTTCAGTATCATTTATTGAGCCACTCTCAGTTTCAGATGAAGTTGTTGCATGATGGAGTAGAGAAGTTACTCCTTGATTGCAGTAGTCACAGTGAGAATGGAGCAACCATTCTCAGCTTTAGAGTAGGTGCAGGTGTAGAGTCCCAGTTCCAGAAGGAACAATTGTAGAAAGAAGAGAGGACATACTCTCAAGCAGTGAGACAGATAGTGCCTTGCATAGAGCACATAGAGCTAGCACATGATTGTGCATATTGAGTTACAACTGAGCAAGTGTACCCGATTGGTACAATGTAATGAGAAACTTTGATTTGAAGATTGAAGATAGAAAGACTCATGTCTACCAGTTGAAGGAAGCTCTGTACGTGTTGAAGCAAGCTCCTAGAGCTTGGTATGGAAGAATTGACAGTTTCCAGACGAACTTGGACTTTACCAAGAGTAAAGTTGATTCTAACCTTTATCTCAAGGTTATGAATGATGAGCCAGTGATGTTACTACTATATGTAGATGATGTATTCTTGACAAGATGAAGAAAAGCTCATCACAGATTGCAGAAGAAGCTCGCTACAGAGTTTGATGGAAGACCTAAATACATTATCTCTTAGGTCTTGAAGTTTAGCAGAGCACAAAGAAGATCTTCCTTAACCAAGGGAAGTATGCAGTTAAAATGAAGAGGTTTGACATGTTGAAATATAAATCCATGTACACACCCATGGAAACAAAGTTGAAGCTCCTTGTAGATACCTCGTCAAAATTGGTTGATGCTACTCTATACAAACATATTATTGGTTCAATGATGTATTTGATGAATACGAGGCTAGATATATGTTTTTCCTCG
>ML799367.1:76712-86808 GCA_009831015.1 Picea engelmannii | reverse complement strand
GGTCATTTACAATGATTCCCTATAATAGTTATCAAAAGATAAGTCCACTAAACGTCGTTCACCACTTTGGAGGAATTATTGCAAGTGTGAGGGAAAAACTCAAGGGAAATCAATAAGGCTGAAAAGTCCAATTGATAACTTGAAGATAAAAAACCCTCGGTGAAAGGAACTCTCCCAGTGAACCGATCCCAAGGTAACTGATCTAGACATGACTCATGCAGACCTATTACATTATTGACCCACGCAGGGGTGCGGAAATTCCAGTTACAAAAAGAAGTGTTGGGGCCAAACATGCCTTGTAGAACCAAAAGTCTTCAACAAATTTGCATCTGATGATGCATCTCTTCATGGCACATGGAGTTGACCACCTATGTTGGAGAGGCAGTCAACAGGTCTATTTCCTATGGTTTAAGAATTTGTATATTTGTAATTGCTCGATGGTTGATGCCTGAATGATTAATCATCAATGTAAATGTATGATGGATGACATTTCTAACTTTATAATAATGTAGTATTCATTTACAAGTAACACAAATATGCATGTTTTCATATATTTTGCAACTAATTCGGCATTCTACATATTTCTTTTGAATATAAATGAATTATTATATACAAAAATATATATTATAAAGAAACACTCTTGGGACGCTCCGCTCTTGAGGTTTTTTGTGGAATGGTGGTCCCGACGCTCCTGCTCTCACTTTTCTAGGTACAACCACTGAAATATGCGGCCTTCAAATCAGCAAGAAGGCAATCTCAATCCAATCAACCTTGATACCATGTAGAAATTTTGCAAATCGAGCATTTAATGCAACTCCCAAAATTTCACTTCAATCTTGAGGTTTCCTGGATCTAATCCTTGAGAATTGTCAACCTTAGGGTTGATTTGAAATATTTAATCAGTAGTGATCAACATAAAATACTTCACTTCACTTCAGTCCAAATCACTAGGCATCTCAAGAGCAAAGATACTAAACAAGTGTACTTCAGTGTCAACAAGTTGCAGTCCTCATGGCACAGTTTTTCATGCATATAACAGATCTGAAATAATTTTATAGCAGCATATTTCACAGAATTAAATCTGCTCTCTTATCTTCAAGATATATGTTAAATCTCATAACAATTTCAGCTATATGTTATGTCAAATCAGCATGAACAACTAGTGCTGGAATTTACCCAATCAAGAAGACAACACAAGCTGAAAATCAAATCTACAAGTATAAAATAATTGGACAGATGAAACACTTCATTAATATATAAGAGATGAAGTTTATGTACATACAACTTATCGTATGCTGGGACAGTCCCAAGCTCCCAAAATCCATGTAGGGAAACCATAAGAAAACCCTAGCCATCAACTCCTCCTAGGAAGGAATCACTCCCAACGGTAGTTGGTCACTCTAGCAAGTCATCTTTGGTACATCCACCAAGCTTGTATTACACAAACTCTCCACAGTAGCTCAATTCTTTTTCTTATGGTTTGCAAACCTTAGCCTTGTTGCATCACACAAGTACTTGGCATGAGAACTCTAGCGTTAGCCTCCAAATCTACATGTCATTAGGGGAATTTTGAGGTAAAAGATAGGCCTCAAAACAAAAAATGTGCTATCAAAATAAACTTTCGTATGGTGTCAACCGTGAGAGTAAATATTTTTGTAGGAAAAGGAAGAAAACTATTTTTTTAATTGTATTTTTGACTCATCTCCTTATATGTTTACTCAAATTTCAAGTGTAGGAAGTCATTGGATGCATAATTAAATTCCACATCCAACGAGTACCAACTCTTCATACTTTTTATAGAACTATGGTGAGATAAACTGTAAATACACGTGAAATTTGAGTAAACCTATAAGGAGATAAGTTGAAAATATGATGAAAAAAAGTAGTTTTCTTTCTTTCCCTTTGAAAATTCCTAACTTTTGTTTTTATTATTTTCCTTAGGAGGCAAATTTTAGACCTCAAATTTCTCCTAATGGCATCCTAGGATTTGAGGGCTCAATCCCTAGGTATTCAACTCTTATATCAACACAAGCACCAAGACCTTCATGGAACATCAATGATACAATAATTAAATCTTCTTCCAAAGCATGGGGATTACATGAAGCTCTAGACCTATCACACTAGTCTCTCCATGATCTTTCCCTAGCCTCACATCCCACAAGAACACGACTCCAAAATGATGCAAGGCGTTAGTTCAACTTGCCATGTCTTTTAGGGTAGAAACCCTAGTGCTACAATAAGGGCCGTGATAACCATCATCATCTTCAATGTCATGTTCTTTTCTAGTGTTTACATGCATAATGCAAACCCTAGCATCACAAGAGAAAACCCTAGAAACAACAAGAGTAATCTCTTCATGAACATCCTATACATCTCTCTCTCATTTTCTTCTTCTAGGGTTTCCTCATGAACCCTAACATCTAGTTCCTAGGGTTTCCTCATGAACCCTATAACATCTTTCTCCCTACAAGACTTCTCCATGACAATACAAAGATTAGAGTACGATGAATGATAATGATTACAAGAGATCTCACCCCCATTTATATATACAATAGGTGAGGGACGCTAACATAAAATATGGGTGTGTCCATACAAGTAACAAATAAGGCAACGCTAAAGGGACTGCTTCCATAATGCAAGAACACACAAGTGTCACACAAGGTTTTATCCAACCTCTAAGATTAGATAGCCTTCATGCATGATGCTCCTTGGTCAAAATGCCTCTCCTCCAATATGGTGTGCTCTCCAACAAGTGTTAATTTATCTGAACCTAGCACAAGGTGGTCATTCCGAAATAAAATTACTTTATTTAGTAACAATACAATTCAGTTACTTAACCAAATATTAGCGGAAGCATAAAAACTGAAACCAATCACATTGGACAAAGATTTTGGGTAAACACCCTTGGAAAATCCCCGAAGGGAAACCAGATCTCAGTTCGATTTATTATTATAAATCTTGGGCTCCCATCCCGAGATAATGGCCCATCAGAGGAATACATTGCAACAATAGCCTAGCCCACCTGGATGCTATCTTCCTTGCTGCCCCTTTGCATCTTTCTTCATCGTTTCCCACTCACACTTGGATGAACTCTCTTCACCCACTCAATGAGATCTCCTCACTCTCTTGTGTGTGTGTCTCATCCTCTTATCTAGGTTGCCTTTTATTACATTGAGTTAACCTTAAATCCAAAACCCTAGATCTTCTCCAAAGTGATCAACATATGAGATCTAATCTCATGTTCACTTTAGATCTAATGATTAAGATTTAATTAACCCACTTAAGTTAATAATGCCAAATAACTTAGGCATTTAACTTAATTAATCTCACATTAATTCAAAGATCATTCATTTTAATTATTGACTTATAAAGTGAATTTCTTAAGGTTTTTTGAGAGGTTACAAGGACAACTTCCACATGCTAGACACCGAGCCTATGTGGAAGTACCTGTCTGATGCTAAATACATCAAAACTCCCTTGTAGCGAGGAAGGTACTTCTACCACCTTGAGGTGGCTCTATCTTCGTTATCAAATCTGCTACCATGCCTGCTCTCCAATTCACCTGATTGACTGCTCCCTCTGACACGAAAGCTATCCTTGCCATCTCGCTCGAACCCTTTGTTGAAGACTTCCCTTTGATCCTGCTCCTAGAAACCCCCTGCTCCTGAGCATCCTGCATGGTCATCTCGTACCATGACTGCTTTTGGATAGACTTGGAAGGCTGCTCCTTCCCACCTAAACTTGAAGGCTGAATCCCTTTGAGCTTCTTAACCTTCGAAGCTACCTTCTCCTTGTTCTTTGCCGCTGTGTTGCTTGCCATAGCTCGCATAGGCTGGTCCTTTAGCCTAGACAAGTTGCTCTCTCTAACTCCAAAAACAATTGTTGTGTTTGAGCTAGATCCTCCGGGCATGATCAATGCCTGTCCATCTCGAAATAATACCTCATAACCCTTCTTCTCAATCGCTGAGACTGAGAGCACACTCTTGATTTCTTGCACCCATAACACATTCGTCACTCTCAACAACCTCTTGATTCCATCCAGAATGGCACTATTCCAGATCCCCTCATTGCATGCTTGGTCCCCATTCCAAGTTCCACATACATATATGAGTCAAACTCTGTGAAGCTCTAGAAGAACTCTTGTGCTCCTATTATATGACATGTGGCTCCATTATCTATCAACCATGCACCAACTAATATTGTGCCCAAGGAAGTCTGGGAAACAAGTAACAACTCTGACTATTCAAACTTCTTGGCAAGCTGATCTATTTGAGCCTTTGCCGACGTAGCTAACTATGGTTGTGTTTCGTTTCCACCCTTCTTCTTGTTGGACATTGACCCGCATAGTGCGCAAAATTGTGACATGTATAACACTTGACCTTGCTCATGTCACAAGGCTTCACCTTGTTGACTAATATCTTATCACGTTCATTCATAGAGGGGGTTTTAAAATTGTGAAAAACAGGGTCAATATATTGTAGGTATTGGAGAGGTGATGCAAGCTACGAGGGCGTTATAGGTATTGGAGGGTATAAAAAGTGGAATCTGGTAAAATATGGGATATCTAGTAAAAATAAGGGTTTTTTATTGGAAATATGTATTGGGAGGGGGATTTAACAAAAGGATTTTGGGAGGTTATTTTCAATATCTAGTGAAATTAGGGGTATTATTTAATATCCCATGAACATAGGTGCTATATCATAGGTTAACTAAATGGAGACCCCGTGGCTCATGTCCTTCTTCTTGCCGTCTTGAGGGGTAGAGTCTCCATTGGCAACATTCTTGAACTTGCCCTTCTTTACCTAGTTGGCAGGAGCAATGTTCTCATCATCATTCTTGTTCCTATCTCCATTAAACTTTTCATCCCGAAGTTCCTCCTTAATGATGTCATCCCACAACCTTGACTAATCAAGGAGCTTCTCTCGTGCTATGACCCCTTTGATGAACAATGTCCACTCCTTCCTGAATCCTTTGAGTATCGTCGTCACCAACTCTGAATCATCCACTACTTCCCCGATTGCTGCCAGTTCATCTCGAACTTGTTGGATACAGGTGAGATAAGTCGTCACTTTATTTGATTCTGTTATCTTTGTATCCCTGAGCTTCTCTGTCACCACCATTTTTCGATTCTCGTTCATTCTCTGAAACAAGCTCTTAAGAGCCTCTCACATGTACCTGGCAGTTGTCTTTCTCGATAAATGAGGGATCAAATGATCCTTCACTTCGTTTAGGATTATCCTTTTGGATTTCCCGTCCATTAGCTTATGGGCGACCAGATCTTATGGATCCGCTGGTGGAGTCACGATGTTTGGCAAACTCTCAAATGTCATTCTCCATCAGCACCAACTTAATTCTCTCCTTCCAAGGATTGTAGTTAGACACCTTGTCCAATCTATCCTCGAATCGCAATCTTGATGCGGCCATCTCTGCAACCTGTTGAAAAACTCAAATTTGGCTTCGTGGACTTGCTGCCTGCTGCCCAGACCCTTGCCCGAGGTTGCCCACAACCTTCTCTTGCTGCTTGAGTATTTTTATGGGTTGCTCGAGCCCTTTCAAGGCGCTACCTGACTATCTCAGTCTGTTGCCCGACAGTTCTTCCCCTGCGTGAGGCGCTTACCTGTTGCCCGGGGGCTACCCAAATTTCCTTGGGCTAACTTGGGCTACGAGACTATCTTGTTGACGACCTAATTTGGGTGTTGTGGTCGACTCTCTACAGTTGTTGCGTGGTTGAGACCATGGCTCCCTTTACCCTCGGTGGCTTTGACTGCCACGTCTCTGCAACACGAGTTGCCTTTACTCCACGCCCGTGGCTTCTTTTTGCGGCTACGTCCTACACGTTGCAGCCTTTTCCTCCCATGTAGATTCCACATACTCTTCCACGACCGACTGCAACTCACTTGTTTGTCATCTTCCTTTCACCTGAGCCCGCACTTTGCTCTATCGAACTAGTGCCTTTTCGCTGGCGACTGGGCTTAAAAACCTCACGTTCCCAATATCCACGTCCTTTCTCCTTTTGGAGGTTGCAACAACTTTCCACGTGTTGCCTAGGCCCTCTTGCCTTTGCTTCTGCCAGTGGATATGTTGATGATTACARCTGCGTGAGACATCCTCCAGGACACASACCTGAGAGAGAGCCCCTGAGTTGGGTGTGTGGTTCCTATCTGAGACAGAACTGGAACGTTGTGCTGGCCTCCTGCTTATAGAGAGTTGAGAAGAACTCCAGATGATTCTCCTGTGTAACGYAGTGAGAAAAGAAGATCTGCTGAGTTGKATGTGCCTGTGGTTGAGCATAGGTGAACGTGTGAATTCCCATGAGCTGGGTGCATCGTTCTGAGACAGAGATGAAATGATGTATTAGCCTTCTCTGAGCAGAGAGTTGAGATGATGAACTCCAGATGACTCTCCTGTGTAATGCAGTGGGAAAGAAGATCTGATGAGTTGGACGTGCCTGTGGATGACCACTGGTGAACGCGATCCTAGTGGCTGAGCACTAGTGAGTGTGGTTCTCCTGTGAGACGCAATGAGATAGAGAGACATCCCTGTGGCTAAGCACAAATGGATGTGCCCCTAGTGGTTGAGCACTAGGTGGTGTATGAGATCCTTTCCTATATTGTTCAAGAGCCAGACTTACCTGTAACCCTATTTGTTATGTAAAGGGTACAGGTCAACCCCACCTTAATGTAAAATATAATTAATGTAAAAGATAATTAATATAAAAGATAATTAATATGGTAATTATTAATTATATTTTGAGTTATTGAGGTCGGCTCTATTGTGCCAATAGACACATCATTTGATGTGACAAGTCTTATATAAATAAACGTGAATCCCCATTGAGGAAACACACTTAGCATTATGTCATCTCATGATTTCAGAAGTTGTGGTCTGAAATTATGAGAATTTCAGCACCCTCTTGTGTGCTAGGTTTGGTGATGGTGTGGGAGGTCTTTCTCTTGAAGAATATAGCAAAGGATTGGTTGGGTTTTCTTCGCTTGTTGAGAAGGGATTCCCAAGATACTTCTTGTATTCTTGTGCATGGTTATTCTTCTTGTGATCTTGGTTTGCTGCAGTAGTTATGGTTCAAGTTAAAAGCTAAACAAAAATTTAAATAAATGCATGAGCCATAGCTCATTGAAAACTCAACATGGAATCAGAGCAGGCTTGAAGAAGACCATTGCACACTAAAATTGAAGGTAAGGTCTGCCAAAATTCTGCTGTAGGTGTCAAAAGAAGAGGGCCAGACCTCTCCTTGAAAATTTTGTGGTAGATGATGAGGCCAGACCACTCTTGACAATTCTGTGGTAGATGAAGTGGGCCGGATCTTCTTTCTTAAAAATTCTGTGTTGAATTTAACTCTTGAACAACAGGCGAGGTGTATGGGAGAGAAGGCCGAAGCCTAGGAGAAGGGTCGGCTGCTAGAACAAGGTAGCCGCAGGCTTGAGGAACATGTTCTACCCTAAACCGTAGCCACAGTAAGGAACTCGGCCTGTTCTGAGGCCCCTCTAAAGCTGCCATGGAAATACCCTAACAACGAACACTTAAAGAAGAAGGGTCGGACCCCTTCTAAGGTGAAAGTCAAGGTTGTCGCATCCCAAAAAAGGAGGTAGAAATCGGCTTAAAATTACAGACCTGTGGCAATAAAGAATTGAGGTAGCATCCAGATATTTTTAGATGAGATGTAAGGCTGCCACAGCCGGAAGAAACCCTGTGAGAGGTACCCTAAACAGTAGACCTACAGGAGGAGAAGGATCAGGCCAAGGATGGTAGCAAAAACTAAATTTTATGAGCAGTAAAGTGAGGGCTGTTAGGCCTGTTCTTGCTGTAGCAGACCGCAGACTTGGAGGGCCATTACCGTTGTCTAGTAACGAGACCTCAAATTCGATCTCAAGCTCCTTGTGCCATACTCAAATGGCATTACAGAAAATTGAAGCCGGCGGGCTTTTAAAAATTGTTGGCGGGCTTTTAAAAATTGTTGGAGATTGATATTATGAGGCAAATTAACCATCCGAACATTATAGGATTGTATGACATTGTCAAACATCCACATCAATTTTTTTTTTTGTAAAGGGGTACTGTTCTGGTGGTGATTTAGCTGCATATATTAAAAGTAATGGAAGGTTGACAGAAGCTGTAGCAAGACATTTTAACAAACATGTTCTCAGTTATGTTTCTAGCAAAATGAGGCTATCTCAGTGAAAATCCCAGGCAGCATAAAGTCCTCTCTCATTACTTGACAGTTAAACACTACAACAAATGTTATTGTTGATAGAAGCCAGGATGGTGATCATTTGTGCATTGACTTTAAATATCAGTTTTCCTGCCTTATCATCAAAGTGCATTGAAGCAGATTTAAAGACTGAAATTATGACAGAGTAGGGTCTAGTTTGAAGCCTGTTCTAAGGCCAGGTTTGGCACAAGTTACAGAAGTGTGTAAACACTGTATAGACCCATCTTGAGAGAAGATAAAGCCAACCTTCAAATCTGTTTTGGTGAGACATCAAGGGCAGTCTTGACCTGACAGCATTGGGACAACAAGTGTTGTAAGTGACAACAATGTATTTCAGGACAGGCGTATCTAGTAAATTACATGCATCAGAAAGTTGCTACTAGACCAAAGTACAAGGCCACCCCAGCTACAACAACTACAAGGTTGATGCAGAGACTTGTATAGTACAAGGTGGCTACAAGGAAAACAAGCGAGGAATGTCATTGATCATCATGACATTGACAAACAAGCAGAACCTCCATTGGTGTACACTCTTAGGTATGCACTTTTATATATGTATTATTTGCATCATTGTCATAAGGGTACTTGCAGGAGGAAGGAACCCTTGGTGCAATCATGGACCCAGAGAAGTCTCAATGCATTCATAAGAACAACACACTGGGAGTGAAGACTCCAGGTTTGATTGTTTTAATTATCATGCTACATTACAAGTAGGTGTTGTAGCTATGACAACAATCCTTAAATTGTTTTGATTCCAGAGATGTACTCATGAATCTCCTCTAGGAGATATTCTTGTCTTGTTTCCTTGTTCCAGGCAAGTTAGCAACAAAGGAAGATGTTTTTCCTTCAAGACTTCAGAGGGAGTCACTTGACTCAGAGGGAGTCAAAACTATTTGAGAAGAAGGAAAAGACAAATACCTTCTCCCCCTCAACAAGTCAGAGGGAGACAACCATTGATACAGTTGATCCAGTAGTTCTAGTTGATAGTCCCAGGGACTTTATAGTATGCCATAAAAGGCCTGTCTGGGCTTGACAAACTCTGGAAGAGGCAGACAAACATATAATTGATGGAAGTATCGAGAAATACAAAAATGAGACTTGTAGTCAGAGGACTCTCACAAGCAGAGGGAGTGAACTATTATGAGACATATTGATCCAATAACCCGATACACTCCCATTTGTACTACCATCCATGAGTTGGAACTACATCAGATAGATGGATTCTTGATGGAGTTTGGGTTTCAGCAAGAGTGTTGTTGATCCAAACCTATACTATTACATTGTTGGTGACGAGAACTTGATTTTGATGACTTATTCAAGAAGCCGTGTTGTTACAAGCAAGCTTTGACTTTTGATTTCGAGATGAAGGATTTGGGTATGATGCACTACTTCTTGGGACAAGAAGTATGACAGAGGACCAATGAGACTTTTCCTAAGTCAAGGAAAATATACAGTGGGGATATTAAAGAAGTGAAGTATGACAGAATGCAAATCCATGTCTACACTGATGGTGGTCGATTTGATGAAAAAATAAATGATGATGATTCAGACGAGATTGATCCACATGTGTACTGACAGCTGATTGGATCATCGATGTATCTGGTTAACACTAGACTTGATATATGCTATGCAACGAATGTGCTTAGTCAATCCATGAGTCAGTCGAGACAGACTCACTGGATAACAGTAAAGCATGTGTTGAGATATATATACGAGGCATAGTTGGATATGGCTTGAGATATGCCTCCAGTGTGAACTTGAGTTTGCAGGGATATGCCGATATAGATTGAGCAAAGAGTACAGTGGACCAGAAGAGCACATCCGGTTGTTGTTTTACCATGGAGTTTACCATGGTTTCTTGGTGCAACA
>ML799367.1:56031-72768 GCA_009831015.1 Picea engelmannii | reverse complement strand
TCGCTCTCGACCATTTTTTGAAAAATCCGCTCCCATGCTCCCACTCCCGCTTCGCTCCCACGCTCTCGCAACACTGATCCTATTATTACTTGTGATAACCAGAGTTGTGTGAAGCTCTCTAAGAACCCTGTGTTTTATAATAGATCGAAACACATTGAGATAAAATATCGTTATATCAGAGACATGTTGCAGAGGAAAGCAGTACACGTGCAACATCTTCCTACACATGAGCAGATTGAAGATATCTTCACCAAATCGCTTGTCAATAGGAAGCTCGAGTACTTTTGTGAGAAACTAGCTTGGTGGAGATTACCTCCCTAGCTGAGAGGGAGTGTTGATGATTACAGCGAGGACGAAGTTCGAATACTTCTGTTCGAGACTTGGCCTAATGGAGAATGCCTCCTTAGCTAAGAGGGAGTGTTGATGATTATAGCTGCGTGAGACATCCTCCAGGACACAAACCTGAGAGAGAGCCCCTGAGTTGGGTGTGTGGTTCATATCTGAGGCAGAACTGGAATGTTGTGCTGGCCTCTCCTTACAGAGAGTTGAGAAGAACTCCAGATGATTCTCATGTGTAACGTAGTGAGAAAATAAGATCTGCTGAGTTGGACGTGCCTGTGGCTAAGCATAGGTGAACGTGTGAATTCCCATGAGCTGGGTGCATCGTTCTGAGACAGAGATGAAATGATGTATTAGCCTTCTCTGAGCAGAGAGTTGAGATGATGAACTCTAGATGACTCTCTTGTGTAATGCAGTGGGAAAGAAGATCTGCTGGGTTGGATGTGCCTGTCAATGAGCACAGGTGAACGTAATCCTAGTGGCTGAGCACTAGTGAGTGTGGTTCTCCTGTGAGACACAGTGAGATAGAGAGACATCCCTGTGGCTGAGCACAAATGGATGTGCCCCTAGTGGCTGAGCACTAGTGGGTGTATGAGATCCCTTGATATATTGTTCAAGAGTCCGACTTACTTGTAACCCTATTTGTTATGTAAAGGGTATAGGTTGGCCCCACCTTAATGTAAAAGATAATTACTGTAAAAGATAGTTAATATAAAAGATAATTAATGTAAAAGATAATTAATGTGGCAATTATTAATTATATTTTGAGTTATTGAGGTCGGCCCTATTGTGCCAATAGACACATCATTTGATGTGACAAGTCTTATATAAATAAATGTGAATCCCCATTGAGGAAACACACTTAGCATTATGTCATCTCATGATTTCAGAAGTTGTAGTTTGAAATTATGAGAATTACAACACCCTCTTGTGTGCTAGGTTTGGTGATGCTGTGGGAGGTCTTTCACTTGAAGAATATAACAAAGGATTGGCTGGGTTTTCTTCCCTTGTTGAGAAGGGTTTCCTAGGATACTTCTTGAGTTCTTGTGCATGGTTATTCTTCTTGTGATCTTGGTTTGCTGCAGTAGTTATGGTTCAAGTTATAAGCTAAACAAAAAATTTAAATAAATGCATGAGCCATAGCTCATTGAAAACTCAACAGGATCCTCTTGTGCACACGCCACTGCCTGCCACCCAACTCGTGCTCCAGCCTCAACAAATCACGACTTGCTGACGACTCCTTTGTCGGCCGCACTCTGCACACACCGATGGATGCAATCTTATTTGGTAGCTCGATCTCCTCCACGCGAGCCTCCCTTACGTTGGATCCGCCCTGATTTGCTAGATGGTAGCTGTGCTGTCCACACTCGCTGCCAACCAGTCCTCAGCCCGTGGCTTTATAGCCTCCTCTGTCAGCCCGATTCTTCTATCTCCCATTGCGTGTCTTCATTTCACTGTAGTACTTTGTCGGATCTCGGCCATGTCCACAACACCCTTTCTGCCATACGGATCTCTGCAACATTTAAGTTGTATGTTGTACAGATCGTACAACTCACTCTTCCTTTTTTTTTTATAATTTCTTAACTTCGCAATTTCCATTTGCATAAAATTTTTCCCGCAAACAAATAATAAAAATTTCTCACTGCAATATCTCTTCTTATGCAATCTGGTTTTTCCTTTCAAAGTCTTTGCTTTGATACCATGTTAATTTATCTGAACTTAGTACTAGGTTGTTATTCCAAAATAAAATCCCTTTATTTAATAACAACACAACTAGGTTACTTAACCAAATATTAACGGAAGCATAAAAACTGAAACCAATCACATTGCACAAAGATTTTAGGTAAACACTCCTGGAAAAACCCCGTAGGGAAAACCAGATCTCGGTTTGATATTATTATAAATCTTGGGCTCTTGACCTGGGATAATGGCCCATTAGAGGAATACACTGCAACAATAGCCTAGCCCACTTGGCTACTATCTCCCTTTTTGTCCCTCTGCATCTTTCCTCAGCCTTGCCCACTCACACTTGTATGAACTCTCTTCACCCACTGAATGAGATCTCCTCTCTCTCTCTTTTGTGTGTGTCTCATCCTTTTACCTAGGTTTTCTTTTATTACATTGAGTTAACCCTAGATCCAAAACCCTAGATCTTCTCCCAAGCGATTAATGACTGAGATCTAATATCACGTTCAGATTAGATCTAACAGTTAGGATTTAATTAACCCACTTAAGTTAATAATGCCAAATAACTTAGGCATTTAACTTAATTAATCTCATTAATTAAAAGATCATTCACTTTAGTTATTGACTCATAAAGTGAATTTCCTAAGGTTTTTTGAGAGGTTACAATGATGACTTCCACATGCTGGACATTGAGCCTATGTGGAAGTACCTGTTCGATGCTAAATACATCAACATGTTGTTAGTCCAACACTCCTTATTCCGTGGTAGTCCACTATCTGAGTATTTTCATGCAAGGATCTCCTCCTCTAGTTGTGTGCCACATGTCTTCCTGTGCCCAATGCTCTACAACATGTGTGCCAATGTGGTCGCAAAGCTCCAATTATCCCTCTCAACATGTGTTAGGGTCCTTCACAAACCTCCATGAAGTATGCTCTGCAATCTAAGCATCCTCAAGTCAAGTTCCCAACTTACAAGGTATATATTGTTGAATATTCACTATGTGTTAGGCTCAAGCATGAGATTTATTTCATTTAGCATATACTTGAACCATAAATAATGCAACAACACCATACACAAGTGTTGCAATAACCAAGATCACAAGAAGAATAACCATGGACAAGAACACAAAAAGTATCATGGGAAAACCCTTCTCAAACAAGGGAAAAACCCAACAATCCTTTCTATATTCTCAAGAGAAGATCCCCCAAACCATAAACCCTAGATGCACACAAGAGGGTGCTTCTACAACCTTGAAACTAGCGCCCAAGAGAGGTGCACACTTCAGTCGTATAAGCAGGTCTGAAATTTCCAAACGACAAGTGAGAATGTGTTTCCTCAATGGGGAAACACCTCTATTTATACAAGACTAGACACAACAATAGGTGTGTCTCTTAGCACAATAGGGCCGACCTCAATAACTCAGTAATTTAATTAATCATTACATAAACATTAATTATCTCTCACATATGGTGGGGCCGACTTGTACCCTTTACATCACAATTAGGGTTACAAGTAAATCTTACACTTAGACAATATAGCAAGGGATCCACACGTCCACTAGTGCTCAACCACTAGGGACACGTCCACCTGTGCTCAGCCACARGGACGTCATACTCAACATATCTCTATCTCAATTGAGTCCACAGGAGAATCATCTGGAGTACCATCTCAAGCCTGACTCAATTGAGTCCACATGAGTACAAGGCAGGAGACCACACATCAACTCGACTCAATCCAGAGGAGAACGATACACCCATCACATGGGCTCTCTCACAGGTCAACTCAACTCAGTCCAGAGGAGAACATATCCTGGAGAATGTCACACGACCCTGCAATCATCAACATATATCACATGGTCCCAAGGTCCAAGGGCTAAAGTGCCCTCCTCAAAGTGCTCAATACTCCACCTAGGTAGGTACCTCCCATAATCTAACAATTGACTCCCCCATTGTGTGCACACAATGGGTTAGTCATCATGTCAATGAGGGTAATGACCTCCTATGTAAGGGTGCCATGCTAGTACTTTGACTAAGGCCAAGCATCCGCCCAAACTGAGCCGTCCATATGTCCATGAAGCATCCCCAAGGCGCTAGGAGAAATTACACTCTCCTAGCAAGGTGAAAACACTTTTGGAGGAACCCTAAAAGTTAACATCGAGAAAACTGGGGTGTAAATGTATTTCTACATAAAAGGAACGTCTCGGAAAGAAACAAAGATAGATATATTTTGGTCTTAATATTGTGCAAAGTTCAAGGAACTGTGTGATTGTTTGAACATGCTATTTCATTATCCCTTGATCTTATAGTAAATAGGACATTTAAAGATCAAGTGATCTTCGAACTTTGGTTTTGACGAAGCTATTATATGAGCCTAGATTAGACTTTAAAAAAGCCAATGTGGATTTTTGTAGAGTTAGTGTGGATGACATAGAAAGCTTGACATTGTATTTCTACTATTGATTGGAACCAATGGAATCAAAACTTGAAGTAGAGGGATGTAAAATCTCGACGATGTCGAGGCATTGATATGAAGAAGTTATAGAGGATGTTGAGGTACTCCATGAATGAAATGATATTGAAAATAATAAGATTGCAGGTGCATGATGCTTGAGTAAGCAATTTCATCCCTCTTAAAAACATATGCAATCATTCCCAGTGTTGTGTATTGACAACTTCAAAGTGGGTAGAAATCCTTAATTGAGTTGAACAATATTACATATTGTACATTTTGTATGAAACCATATATTAGACATGAGGGAGAGAAACTTAATTAAAAACTACGATGGGAGCCAAATTGTCGAAATTGATATTTTGAATTGTCCATTGTTTCAAGGAAAGGGGTTGTCTTCTTGATGATCAAATTGATGAAAAGGAATGGCATTGTAGAGAAGTGTTGATGCACAAGCCCTAGAATTTTCTCTATT
Source organism: Picea engelmannii (assembly GCA_009831015.1). NCBI lineage: Eukaryota > Viridiplantae > Streptophyta > Pinopsida > Pinales > Pinaceae > Picea > Picea engelmannii. The sequence continues at coordinate 67,820 of ML799367.1, read as the reverse complement.
GTTTTTTTTCCAAATTATAAATTTCTCAATTAGCTTGTAAAGATTTAAGAAATATTTATGTATAGAAAGGAAAATCTTGCATGAAAAGTAGGTGACATAAACTTGGATGCACAGTTGGACCTTGAGGAAATTGGGATGAAGGCAAGCTTGGTTGTAGGAACGGCCTCTGAAATAAAAACAATGATAAGAGCTGAAAATGGGGTTTTGATACCAAATGGAAAATGAATGAAGGAAAACCTAGAGAGAAGAGAGAGGAGAGAAAGTATTCTTAATTGTACATACACTATAAAGGCTTTATTGGCATTACACAAGATTACATATTTATAGTGTAGGTGGGTGCCATAGTTAAGCAACAAGGATAAATATTATGGCGAGGATAAGTATTATCAGAACGACATAAATAATGTTGAAGATAAATCTCACTTTCAACCCTTGTAATAGATTTAGTTTCCCAATGATGCAAACAGATTAGGAGGTAAAAAATACAAATGTTTAAGTGCACAATTTGGAGAATGATTTCAAAATAATTATGAAAGTTAGTATATTGTACTCAATTAATGTCTATGTTAGGACAAGTGTGTCCTAGGGATGTACCCTTTCCACAAAAAAATTTAGTATAGAGTCAGCTCTTGTAAAAAACCTAGTGAAAAATGTTTAAATGCAATTGTTTTGGTGGGTAAGTAGTAAAAGCATTTCAATAGTTTTCTAGTCCTACAAGAAGCGTCCTAATCACACTTTTTGTGTTTAGACTATTTTTGATACAAGTGAACAGTTATAGGCTTTCTAAACTGATTTCCATGATTCAATGTTGATTAATTCTTGGTAATTCATCCGTCCTCAAGTCTAGCCAATATATCCATTATAGAATTCACATGATTACATAATGCATATTGGGTATTATATGTCCCTTGTCAAAAAACATTTGCTTTTTGGACTAATGGAGAACGAACTTTTTTCTTTACAATGTTTTAGTTTTTGAATTTATTTAAATCCTAGTTTTACATATTGAAGAGGAATGGATATCAAGTTTTAAGGCTGTAGCATACATTTATTGTTCATGTCTTGTGATGTTTGAAAGTGTAACTTTGGAGATGTTTTCTTACATGCTAAGAAAAAGGGGATGTTTTAACTTGTTCTTTTATGCAGGCAATATCAGAATCATATACGACTTCTGAGGACGATGTGGGACCTATTGGTCAATGCTTAGAGGCATGTATACATGTTTTTCTTCATTAATGCTTGCAAAGGGTGTTTTTGTTTATTTTATACTGTCATGGGCAAGGACATATGTGAGTTATCTTTGGATATCGAGGATGTAGATTCTTGTTATATAAATCAATAAAAGGGGATCTCAATATATATGCAATTCTTTTCTTTTGTGTTTTTGTTGTGTTTGTCTTGGGAATTCTTTGTAGTGGATGACCTAAAATACAGTTTAGCTTTTGGCATAATTGTAAGGTCTTACTTTCAATTTTTTCCTCTTTAATTGGAATTTAATGTTTCCTACTTAAATTTGACTTTCATTGAAAATTTGCCTAATCTTTCATTGAATGCAGGATGTTTTGGGACTTTCTCCATTTGATATTGAAAATGGATTATGGAAAGGAGATATTGAATGCAAGCAAAAGATTTCAAATCTACTTGAAAGACATGGTGGTATTCTTGATCATCATTTGTTCAAAAAGGGTTATTCTCAACAACGATGTTTATGTTTAAGGTAAAGACATGTTTTAACTTTTAAGCTGATTAGTATGAAATGTTATGGTATTATGGTTTTGCTTAGAATTCAAATTCAATCGATGAGTATGGTTTATGAAAATGGGACAATGTGGAAACATGATCCCTCAAAATCTTAGAGGAGGAGAAAAAATAAAAATAGATATTATTTTTGAAAGTATATCAAATTATAAGGAAAATTTGAAACGATAAAACAAGTCAACAAATTATTAAGAAACGTTATATAGATTAAATTCTATATAACATTACCTTATGTCCAATATGTTACCGATCCAACTAGCACTTGAGATCAAAGTCCAAGATTGGTGCTAGCCAAATGGCAACTCAAGAGAGGAGCCGGTGCCACCAGACCACACTCTTCTCATTTTAGGCTGGTTCTGCTCCAGCGCAATGGGGGTATTTGTAAAATTAGGATCACTATAGTTATGCAATGGGGCTTGTTGCTACTCAAACTCTCACTTAGTGAAAAAGTCCTAACCACAAATGTGAAAGCTTAAATGCAATTCAGACTAGCCATTACTGTCACATAAGTGGTATAATCTTTCTTTCTTCAGACTAAGAGGTTCCTACCCTAGGGAGGCTTCCTTATGAAATAATTAAATCCAAGTTATCGTTTGAAATGAAAAACAAAGAAAAGGGGCTTTTTGAGAACCAATCTGGTTAATTAGGTCCTAGGACTGGCTAGTGAAGGTTTGAGGAAGAATTACGGTAACCTACACGCAACAATCACCCAAGGTGCAAGTACCCTCATAGTTGGCGGGAACCCTACAAGGGATTTGAGGTGGTGATTATCCGTTTGTCCCAGGTATTGTAAGTATTTCCCCCTTGGAGTCACCTGTGCGATGTCCTAAAAATTGCTATGTTAACTATTGTTGCCTAATCCACACATCAAGTCACGTGAAAAAAATCTTCAATCCACTTGGTGTGGTCTTGGGGTCAAGTCTCAAGTCGGGTAGCTGTCACTTGACACTCGACTTCTCCGTCGAGGCTAACTCCTAGTGAAGCCAAGGGCGGTAGTCCCTGATAAAAGAATCTAACGCTTGATTAAAATAAGCACATTATAAATCTAGGAGGTAAATGACATCAAAAGCAAACACACCTGATCTAGCAACATATAATGACACAATAAAGGAAACGCTTATATGAAAGATATTGAACAAGTTAAGTACTTCAACTTAAACGATATTACTTGAAAGAAAAATGCGAGTACTTGAAAGTAATTGATAATAAGCATTTGAAATATGTAGACCATTGCCAAAAATGTAAAATGTTGTTGTGAGATGTGTTGCAATGCTCTTGGTAAGTTTTATTAAGGAGGGGTTTTACTTGGATTTAGATAAATTAAGTGCAGTGGATCGAAAATGCGAGTCCACTCGTGAGTGAAGGATTGTAAGTGTGAAAAAGAAATCTAAACTAATGTTTGGCCCTTTAACAATTATCCCTCAAATGGGTACAAGCAAAACTGCATGACTTCCAACGAGGAGAGAATCTAAGCCTCAAAGTATCCCCCTTAATTCACATGCAATTCCATGAGTATTGGTCCCTATGAGCAATAACGACAAGGCATGAGACCATCTCAAGTCATCTCAACTCAGTCCAGAGGAGTAGACAAGAGACCACACGTCATCACAACTCAGTCCAGAGTTTGACACACACCCATCACATGGGCACATCCAACACTTGGGCTCTCTCTCACAAATGTCTCAACTCAGTCTAAAGGAGAACAATCTGGAGGATGTCTCCTGAAGCTGCAATCAATAACACTCCCTCTCAGCTAAGGAGGCATTCTCCACCAAGCCAAGTCTCTCACGAAAGTACTCGAACTTCGTCTTGGCAAGCGGTTTGGTGAAGACATCTGCAACCTGCTCATGTGTAGAAAGGTACTGCACATGCATTGTTTTCCATTGCACCATATCTCTAATATAATGGTATTTGATCTCAGTGTGTTTCGATTTATCATGAAACACAGGATTCTCTGAGAGCTTCACACAACTCTGGTTATCATAATGGATAACAGTGGAATCCATCTCATGCCCAAATAAATCTGCAAGGAGCTTGCGAAGCCACATTGCTTCGTGGACTGCCACACATAACGCTATGTACTCTGCTTCTGCGGTACTCAAAGCCACAAAGCTCTGTTTCCTGCTGCACCAGGAAACCATGGCAGATCCCAAAGTAAAACAACAACCAGATGTGCTCTTCCAGTCCACTGTGCTCCCTGCCCAATCTGCATTGGCATATCCCAATCTCATTTCTACACCAGAGGCATATGTCAGGCCATATCCAACTGTGCCTCGTAGATATCTCAGCACATGCTTTGCTGCTATTCCGGTAATCGTGGATGAAAAAGTGCATAAACAATGCGACTAGAAGCTTTTGGCAGGCCAGCTTAGAGAAGACAGTTAAACATTCTATGTTTTTAACCTTTTCTGGTTTTCCATCACTGGAATCCGATGAAGCAATCTTTGCCAAAATTGCAATTTTGGATTAGGAAAATTGGTGTCTTTAATGCAGAAATGGATTCAGCACCTTGAATACCTCTACTGCAACATGATTGTACAATGTTAACATCTGATATCTGGAATTCCATCAATCCAAAATGATTCTTGCCGGATTTCAGACCAAAAATGCCACTTTCCCTTCCAGTTATTTTGAGCAGTTGGAAAAGGGCAATTTGTAGTGTGTTTAGACTCTGGCCAGCTCAAATATCCATGCTAGTTTGATAATTAGTGGATGGTAAATTTGTAGCTGGATGTATTTATTAAAACTGTATTTAGATGGTATAATTGAAGGTTAGCTGATATTTCTTCTTTCATTGTTGATAACCTTGCAGGTATTGCTTTTCATTAATTTGCAACAAGATAAGTAATGATAAGCAGTGGGTGTCTCTTGCTGAAGATGTTGATCCAAAGTCAAGGAAAGAGATTTTCTGGGAAATAGTGAAGGCCCGATCCATTGCGAAAGCAGCTTCCCATGCTCAACAAGGTTTACAACTGGAAGGTGTCTTTAAGAATCCTAATCATTCGGGTCTAAGTCAAGATGGACTATCAGAGCTACAAACTTCACTGAACGATTCTGGAAATCCACATGAACCTGATTTTCCTTCTAAAATATTGCCACCGGATCTTGAAAATAAGTCCGAAGGAAAAGCCTTATGCTACTTGGAGAGGAACAAAGAAAATATCCCTTCACCAGCTAAAACACCTCGAAGGTAGATTACTGTCTTCATATTACCTTTTTTAGCTCTATCATCTTTCTCTAGAGAGCTTTTTCTTTCAGTCCCTTGAGAGTCATTTGCACTTTTTCTGTAATATGCAAACAGAAAATTGCTACCAGCATCATCGGTGCTTTTGAAAGGATATAATGATGCAACAGTTGAAGATGAGATTCCAAAGGTATATATAAGTGTGCTACAAGACAGTTTCATTAAATTGATGGATCTTCTTTTGCTGGGCGCATGCTGGACGTGTCATTGAATGTAAATTTAAAGATTGTTGAACTGTCTTTGAGTGTAGTATTCTCATTGTAATCGGTGCATTTTCCCCTTGTTTTCTATTATCTGCAGGTTACTGACAGGTCTTTGCGGAAAAATTCAAATGTACAGAAAGCAGTAGGCACTCAAGGGAGGATGTCACTTGTTAGAATGTTAGCAAGCAAACAATGAAGTTAGATTTCAAAAGAAACTGATAAAGTTGGATTTGAAAATACTCATCTACTTCAGTTTGCAACATGATTACTTTTGAATCAATTGGTGGTTTAATCATTTTAATTGTTTGATCATATGCTTTTGTAACAGTCATCATATTCTCATCATATTCTTCATTGTGATTGTTGACCGCCCATTTAGCAACGGTGGTCAACTCATGTGTCATGAAGTATTCATCTATGTGGAAGACATTATTGGTTCTACTTGGGTATCTGATACCCCAGCATCAAATTTTTGTAAACAGAATTTCCGCACCATGAAAGTTACTTTCCTTGCATTTTTCTTTCCAATATTGTGGATATATTGGTGATCAGAAAAATGTGTTTAGACTATTGTCACTTCTTTGCTTATTTTTTGTGAGGAGTTTCTTATCAGGAGGATAGGATTTGTTTACACCAGGAAAAGTAGATGAACATGACACATTTGATGAAATAAAGACGTAATTTGATGCGAGAAATGGATAATCAAACTATTCAAAACTAGCCATTAAAACACAGGTGCAGTAATCATGTGTCAATGAGACCTTGCTTCAGTGGCAAGTTTCACGGAGTATTACTCCATCAACTAGGGTGCAATTCCCATTGGATGCAAATTCGTAGATGATTTTGATGGAATAGTTACCATCTTCAGACTTGGCACCTAAGCTGAAGGAAATTTGTCTTATGTAATGAAGCCCTTTAGCTTAGGTATGTTTCTCAAAGCAGCTCTAGTCATTTTGGTTAATAAGGTTTTTGAGGTGACTAATAATGCATCTTGTATATTATCCATTAAAATTACTGAATGTTAATAAACATGACAAGAAATAACTTAAACTCAACAAATAAGTATGGAAATGAATTGCATATCATAGGCAGTCCAATAGTCTACTAATTAATGTTAAAATTAAAGAGTTCGTGTGAAGTTTGATTCTTTTCTTTATGGCCTCATCTAATTGCACATTTTGTGTTTGTGTGAAGTGAGAACATTGTTAGTTGATGACAATATTATATCACTACCATTTCCAAGGTCTTCAACATTGTGTTCCTTTGCACATGCCTTATCTATTTTTTACATCTTATTTTGGTGATTTTATCAGGGAGAAATGGATAAAAATTAAGATACGAAAAACAGAAACAAAATGGGCAAGAGAAGGATTGAACTTTTGGATTGCAATGATGAAATAAATAAGGATCCATTTTTGCCATAGAAAGAGAACAACTTGAAAGTAATGTCCTTTCTAAGTTATAAAAAATATTTACCTCTTCTTGCTTGTAGACTTATTTGTATTGGACAACAATGTATTAGTAATATATATATATATATATATATATATATATATATATATAGATGATTGAGAATAATTTGTATTGGACCACAATGTATTAGTAAGAATATATATCGAGATGATTGAGGATAAAACACCTATTTAAAGTATGTTGCATCGCAGGTCTAGTGAATTAGGGGAAGCGAAAAGGATACCTCTTCCCAAAAATTATTTGATTGATGTTTTTCAATAGGTGATTTGAGGATTAGATAGGAACTATGAAAACTTGATGAAGGTATCATACATTTACCTATATTAGATTGGTTTGGCACTATCAAATAATTGTGCCAACATTGAATCTTTTAAGCACATAATTTTTGAAAGGATGATGGATAAAAAATGTCCTCAAATCATTGGTATACCTTTTGATCATATATTTCAAAAATGATTTAGATAGTTAAATAGGAGGATCACTAGGACTATAGCCTTGGAAAACGATGGCTACATCTTAATTAATTCATAAGAGAAGTTATTAATAAATATATAACTTCAAGTAGCTCTATTAAGTCGAAAGTTACAATTTAGAAATGTCCCTTACATTGAAGTTTATCTGAGGACATTTTCTTGGTCTTTTGAAAAATATAGATTTTTTTAAAGACACTTTTTGGGATAAGGCTTCCTAGTTTGCATTGAAGATTGAGGCCAAATTTCAAAGATTGTTTTGTTATAATATCAAAATTAAAAAAAGTTCTTCACTTATGAATCTTTTTCTTTTGCTTTATTACTTATAAAGGAAATGAAAAAAATGGTGGGAAAATAAGAGATAATAGTTCACTCTTGTTGATTTAGACAAGTGAGAACCCTTGAAAGATAGGTGGAAGGAATTAGGAGGAGAATATAGCTAAAGAACCAAGCTTGTAATTAAGTAGGAGTAGAACAATTGTTCTTAAATTAGGAGTATAACTTATATGTCCAATGTACGAAAGGGTCATACAAGTCTTGGGAAAGAGTTAGAAGGTCAAATGAGAGGTAGATGCATGAAGGAATAATGAGTAATGATGGGAATGTACTGTTAATACCACCTCAATTAAGGACATGCTTAATATGCTGAGATTTGAGTGTGAGAAGGAAATGCATGAAACATTAAACACAAATCCAATAATGATTAAAGCATAAAGCCATCACACAATGGAATGGGAAACTTGTGTGATTAAAGCAATTCATACAAACTAATTATTTATCATGAAGAAAACAATCGTGATTGGAGCATGTAGGTAGTTTAAACTAAGCAATTAGTTGTTATCATGAAAGAAGAAAATAACCATTTTTCCAGCATGTTGGATGACCAAGGCTCTAACTATTATGATGGTGGATAAAATTTCCCCTTCAAATACAAAAAGAATGCACGATTGAGAGCATACCAGTTTTAGAGGATGCAGAGCTCCATGTAGTAATGGATGATGGATTCATGTGTGATATAGAGGTGGGGGAGGGAGATGGTTTAGTTCTATTATAGAGTTAACTTGTTATAGCTTAAAATGAGTTAAGTTAGAATCAATAATCAAATGGATTGCAAAATGAAGTCACTGTCATTGAGACTATGTAAATGACTTGTTAGAATTATGAGTCAAACAATTCAAGTTGTTCTCTCTTCCAATTTGTTGTTGTTTGAATATGTCATTGCACACACATTATAATAAGAGCCACAATGGATGATGTAGGGCACGGTCTAGTAAATACAATGATGTATAGGTGTTGAAGAATCACGAGTGGATAACATAGAACAAGGACATGGAGATTGGCACACTTGTATTTTTGTCAAAGGAGGAAATTGTTAAATTATGAGCTTGATTTCTTATGCGGATTAATTCTTTGATTTTCTTCAACTTGATTCCAGCTTAATACACTTCAATAATACCAAATCATAATCGAATAGCAATAACTATGTAGATAAGTAAGCATGCACATCAACAACACATATGCCTTGGGGAAACCCTGTACAGGGAGAAAAACCCCAACAAACAATATTCCTTTATTGCATTAATAATGTAAGATCACCTACAAATATCCACCAAGAATGTTCTGCTCTTAAAGAGCTTGCCAACATGACTCTGACCTGACAAAGACCTAAAAGACCTTGTTGAAATACACCTCTGATATGTTGCCTCTATTGTTGATATACATCACTGATATGCAGCTTTGGTATGTTGCCTCTTTATCACTGATATGTGCCTCTATTGCTTCACCCTTAACCTGCATATCAAAACTATGTTGAAGAGAGGGGTCGACCTCTGCTTATATAGGCTGAAGAGGAGAAGAGGAGAGACTCGAAATAGTAACCTGTTTGCATGCTTTAATCATAACTCAGCTTCATGCTTTAGTTCGAACTTAGAACTAGACTTGAGACTGGTATACTTTAGTTCGAAAATAGAACTAGACTTGAGACTTCAGTTACAACTCAACATTACACTTTAGTTCGAAAATAGAACTAGACTTGAGATTGGTATGCTTTAGTTTGAAAATAGAACTAGACTTGAGACTTCAGTTACAATTCAACATTACACTTTAGTTCGAAAATAGAACTAGACTTGAGACTTCAGTTACAACTCAACATTACACTTTAGTTCGAAAATAGAACTAGACTTGAGACTTCAGTTACAACTCAACATTACACTTTAGTTCGAAAATAGAACTAGACTTAAGACTTTAGTTACAACTCAACATTACACTTTAGTTCGAAAATAGAACTAGACTTTAAGACTTCAGTTACAGCTCGACTCTTTACAAGGAAATTCAAAATTCTCTTCATGGTGGATAATGTTACACGTGCCAACGCACTAGATCAATACATTTATATCATTTGCAATATTAGGAATATTGTTTGTTTCTAGCTCACAGGAATTTCATATTCAACCTAACTTTTGTTGGATGCCTTGACTTTTGCTCATGGCTCACAAGGTTTGACTAGGCTCACAGAGGTTGTTCGCTCCCCCTGACTTTTGCATTAGTCTGTCTATGCTCACATAGGTTGTATGTTCCCCCTGACTTTTGCACTAGACTGCCTATGCTCACAGAGGTTGTACGTTACCCTTGACTTTTGCATTAGACTCGCGTAGCATCTCGTTCATCTTGACTTTTGGTTTGACTCACAGAGGTTGTACGTTCCCCCTGGATTTTTCCAATACCTCACAAGACTGGTTGATTCTCCAAATCTCCCTGGCTAGCCCCAGGGTGGCCCATATGGCCTCTCATTGGAGAATGACTGTCGATGTTGCCAAATTTAACACACCCTCTCAGCGAGGGAGTCATTTTCAGCCACACCAAGCTTGCCTCTCAGCTGCACAAACTGTCTCGAGGTCAGAAGCTTAGTCAGGATATCAACTACTTGCTCACTCGTAGTTATGTACTGTAACTTTACAATTTTTCTCTGGACCAAGTCTCGGATGTAGTGGTACCTCATGTCAATATGTTTTGACCTGTCGTGAAATATAGGGTTCTCTGTCAATTTTATGCAACTTTGATCATCACAGTGAACCACCGTCGTCTCGAGCTTGTCTCCAAACAACCCAGAAACCAATTTTCTGAGCTATATTGCTTCCTTGCTAGCATCACTTGCTGCAATGTACTCAACCTCTGCTGTACTCTGTGCAATGGATCCCTGCTTTCGGCTTGACCAAGAGATCATAGCGGATCCTAAACTGAAGCAGTATTCAAAAGTACTCTTCCGATCGACTGGGCTTCCTTCCCAGTCAACATATGCATACCCATGCAGAAATAAACCACCACTGGATGTATATCTCAGACCATAAGTAATGGTCCCTCTGAGATATCTCAAGATGTGCTTTGCTGCCACCCAGTGTCTCTATCTCGATTCAGTCATGAACTGACTCATTGCAATCACTGCATAGCATATATTCGACCTAGTGTGGATCATGTACATCAATGATCCAATCAACTGCCTATACATGGTGGGATCCACCAAATCTGAAACTATATCAGAATCATGTAGCTTCCTCAAGTTCGTAATTATCGGAGTAGACATGGATTTGCAATCCATCATACCAAACCTCTTTAGTACATCCATTGTGTATTTTCCTTGTGCCAAAAATATCTCGCCTTGTCTTTGCCATACTTCCAATCCTAGGAAGTAATGCATCAAGCCTAAGTCTTTCATTTCGAATTATGAGGTTAGCTCCCTCTTACACCAGACTATTAGCCCTTCATCTCCTGTTAGAAAGAGATCATCAACATACATGATTAGAATAACATGTTGGTTACCTCTTACCTTGAAGTACAAATTTGCATCAGCATCACTTTTCTGAAATCCTAGGCTTTTAAGAAAGCCATCAATCCTGTCATACCAAACTTTGGGTGCCTGCTTAAGACCATACAAGGCCTTCCTTAGCTTGCATACATGAGTGCCTTTGTTATGCAGTACAAAACCATCTTGTTGTTCCACAAATACCTCCTGTTCAATCTTTCCATTCAAGAATGTTGTTTTTACATCCATCTGATGTAGCTCCCAACCAAGAACGAGAGCTAAAGCAATAATAGTTCGAATGGAGGTATACCTGGCTACATGAGAAAAAGTCTCTTCGTAGTCGATTCCTTCTTTCTGAGTGAAGTCTCTAGCTACAAATCTTTCTTTGAAATTTTCCACACTTCCATCAGATGCATGTTTGATCTTATAGATCCATTTGGAAGAAACCACTGATTTATCTTTTGGCCTCGACACAATGTCCCAAACATTGCTCTTTATAATAGACCTGTATTCCTCAAGCATGGAATCCTTCCATACTTGTAATTTATCTGCTTCTTCAAATGAAGAAGATTCGACATCACTAATGTTGCTCATCAGTGCAACATAGCCTCCAAACCTATGAGGCCTCTTCCTTTCCCTGAAAGTTCCTTTGGGAGCAGCTATCCTTTCTATTTCCTGCACTATTTATTTAAGCCACCCTGGCTTCCTTTTGGCTGGAGCTTCTTCAAGATTTCTTTCTAACACTTCAACAGGTTCTAGGGGATCATTACTTGGCCCTTCATGATGTTCCTCCCTCTAATCATCTGACTCTTCATTTTCAGAAGAGGGTGAAGCTGGCTAAA
>ML799367.1:40915-55533 GCA_009831015.1 Picea engelmannii | reverse complement strand
TTTTCTTGAGTAATCATCAATAAAAATGACATAATACAAACAACCACTGAGTGAGGGAGATGACATGGGACCACATACATCAGAATGAACCAGATCTAAGATGCCTTGAGCTCTGTTGTCACTACTAGGAAATGTTTTCTTTACATTTTTACTTAGCATACATCCCTTACAAATTTCATTTTTACTAAGAGAAATATAGGGCATGACACATACCATGTTCTGTAGATCTGGAAGAGATTTGTAATGAAGATGTCCAAGTCTTCTGTGCCACAACTCGTTGGAGCTAGTTGCATCATGAGCCAATGCCTGAATTGACTTTTCTGACACGACGTACAATCCTCCACTGTGAGTTCCAATAGGTTCTATTGTACTTAAGTGGCTACCTTTAGCCCATATTAGTGCCTTCCTATCCTTGAAGATCACCCAATATCCCTTGTCCTCAAGGGTTGCAATTGATAGTAGATTCTTCTTGAGCCATGGAACATATAATACTTCATCAACATGAAGTCTAGCCCTAGATTCCAATCTAAAAGAGATAGAGCCTACTCCCTCTATTTTGTAACATTTGTCATCCCCAAGCTCAACATGCTCTGCAAAAGATTTTGTCTCGAAATCCGAGAGGATATCCTTGTACCCTGTCATGTGCTTTGATGCACGACTGTCTACTAACCAAGTTTTCGGCCCCGTGAAAACTGAACTGGATAAGGCAGAAACCAAGTAATATTCTTTTCTATTTTCTTTCTCATTAGAAGGATTTTTCTGATTTCTTTTGGATTCATCATCCTCAACAATTGAGGCATGATGTTTCCCTTTCCTTGGATATTTCTTTCTAAACCAAGAATCTTTAGCAAAATGACCCAACTTATTACAACTAAAGCATTTAATCTTAGATGTATCAATATTATTGCCTTTGAATGTACCTTTGGTGTTTGGCTTCCTCCGAGAGCCTTTCTGGAAAATGCCTTTCTTCTTTCCCTTGAATCTTGATGCTAAAGTTGAGTGCTCTTCTTTCGTTGGCTCACTCATGGTAGCTGTGCGACTCTCCTCCTGGAGGAAATCATGCCATAAAATCTCAAACGTGGGATGAATCTCTCTCCCACTTACACTGGATAAGAAGGTCTCCCATGAAGAAGGAAGACCGTAAAAAATGGCTTGCACTAAATCATCATCGTCCACTATCACCCTTGCGACCAAAAGCTGATCTCTGATCTGGGCTATCCTGGAACAAAAAGATGCCACTGATTCACTTTTCTCCATCTTCAAATACTGAAGCTTGTGCTTAAGTGTCCTCTTCTGACTTGGAGCCTGTTTCTCATACAGATTCACCAAGGTATCCATACAGTCCTTGGAAGTCATTAACGAAGTCATTGCAGTCATTATATTATCTTTGAATGAGTCAAATATGATTCACTTGGCCTTTGCTTGAATATTCCTGAAGGCCGCTCTTCCTGCATTATTCGTGGGTTCCTCCACCATTATGGTCACATACTGCTCAAGATCATGCTCTTGCAAGATATTTGTTATTCGGAGCTTCTGCACATTGAAGTTGGTAGCTCCTTCGAGCCTATTCTCAGCGTTGACTGAAATGGAGGATGCCATGGACTTCACACTGGAAACTTAATCAAGCTAGCTTGGATTTGTGTGTACCTGCTGCTGCACTTCAACACGTTTAACACACCCTATGCTCTGATACCATGTTAAATTATGAGCTTGATTTCTTATGCAGATTAATTCTTTGATTTTCTTCAACACTTTGATTCCATCTTAATACACTTCAACAATACCATATCATAATCGAATAGAAATAACTATGTAGATAAGTAAGCATGCACATCAACAACACATATACCTTGGGGAAACCTTGTACAGGGAGAAAAACCCCAGAAAATGATATTCCTTTATTGCATTAATAATGTAAGATCACTTACAAATATCCACCATGAATGTTCTGCTATTAAATAGCTTGCCAAGATGACTCTGACCTGACAAAGACCTAAAATACCTTGCTGAAATACACCTATGATATGCTGCCTCTATTATTGATATACATCACTGATATGCAGCTTTGGTATGCTGTCTCTTTATCATTGATATGTGCCTCTATTGCTTCACCCTTAACCTGCATATCAAAACTGTGTTGAAGAGAGGGGTCAACCTCTGCTTATATAGGATGAAGAGGAGAAGAGGAGAGACTCGAGATAGTAACCTGTTTGCATGCTTTAATCATAACTCAGCTTCATGCTTTAGTTTGAACTTCGAACTAGACTTGAGACTGGTATACTTTAGTTCAAAAATAGAACTAGACTTGAGACTTCAGTTACAACTCAACATTACACTTTAGTTCGAAAATAGAACTAGACTTGAGACTGGTATGCTTTAGTTAAAAAATAGAACTAGACTTGAGATTTCAGTTACAACTCAGCATTACACTTTAGTTCGAAAATAGAACTAGACTTGAAACTTCAGTTACAACTCAACATTACACTTTTGTTCAAAAATAGAACTAGACTTGAGACTTCAGTTACAACTCAACATTACACTTTAGTTCAAAAATAGAACTAGACTTAAGGCTTCAGTGATAACTCATCATTACACTTTAGTTCGAAAATAGAACTAGACTTTAAGACTTCAGTTACAACTTGACTCTTTACAAGGAAATTTGAAATTCTCTTCATGGTGGATAATGTTACACGTGCCAACGCACTAGATCAATACATTTATATCATTTGCAATATTAGGAATATCGTTTGTTTCTAGGTCATAGGAATTTCATATTCAACCTAACTTTTGCTAGATACCTTGACTTTTGCTCATGGCTCACAAGGTTTGACTAGGCTCACAGAGGTTGTATGTGCCCCCTGACTTTTTCACTAGTCTGTCTATGCTCACAGAGGTTGTATGTTCCCCCTTACTTTTGCACTAGATTGTCTAAGCTCACAGAGGTTGTACGTTCCCCCTGACTTATGAATTAGAATCACATAGCATCTCGTTCGTCCTGACTTTTGGTTTGACTCACAGAGGTTGTACGTTCCCCCTAGCTTTTTTCAATACCTCACAAGACTGGTTCATTCTCCAAATCTCCCTGGCTAGCCTCAGGGTGGCCCATATGGCCTTTCATTGGAGAATGACTGTAGATGCTGCCAAATTTAACATAAACGTGTGCTAGAGATATATAATTATGTAGACATAGATAAGTTTGCATTTTTTTTGTTGATTATATTTCTATAGAGGGAATTATAGGTGATGGAAAAGAGTAAAAATAAATACAAGCACTTTCAAGGAGAACATACAAAGTTCGAAGTGTAACACTGATTTCAAGGTGAAATGCACACAATTTAAGTAAAACACACACAAAAAAATGCATTGTGTCAAATTCAATGATAGTGTATAGAATTGAAGAGACAATAGACAATTCAAGGAAAACTCAAAATTTGAAAAGAAAGTGCATGTACTTCAAAGAGATTGACAATTAAATCACTCATCTCGACAAAAGTTTGGAACAATGGTTGATATTTCAAGCTAGTGATTCATGATGAGCAATCAACATTGCAAGAAAGGTCATTTTACATTAGTCAATATTAGGGTGTGTTATGCAACACAAGCCTCCTCTATTCTATATAAAGGGAGTTGGTTCAACCGTGTGAATGACTTAGAACATTACTCTTGGTAGGTACTTTGGGAGAACAAATTCTTATCTACTTTCAATATAAAAGAAATCATGTTGGAAAAGGAAAGTGAGCTCCAACTAAAGTATCCACACTACTCTAACAAAGTCCCTATTCAATGAAAGAAAAAATTAAAGCCATTCATAACTATTGTAAGTAGCTATAGTGGCAATGAGTCAAATTTGAGAATAAGACCATGAAACCTAAGTGCTTAAATTCAATCAAACAACATGAATATAAAAAACCCTAAGCTACAACTAAGAGCACAAACTAAACATGCTAAAACTATAAGTCAAGATCAACAATGAAAGAAATCTTCATAAACTACTCAAGCTAAAGACAAGATTTTACCATCCTACCTAACATGCATAATGGATGGTCTGCACTATAAACACTATGTAATTTAACTATATTTTAAAGTAGAAAACACATGAATCATTACCTCATGTAATCTTATGCAAATATGTCTAAGTTATTTATCAACTCTCGCTACCAAATAATGCAATCTGCTAATTCCAGTCTTAGCGTAGGCTAAGGCATGGGAATGCAAAGCATGTTAAACCTAAGCTAAGGAAAATTAAGAAGTGTTCAAGAAAAAGATCTCCAAGCTAAGATTCCAATGAAATTGCAATAAGGGACTTCTAATGACATATTCATATAAGATATCAAATCAATATAAAAGCTAATAATGGATTTGATGAAAATGGAAAGCAAGTTTGGAAGGAATTAAAACAAAGCGTAAAAGAAATTAACTTGGCAACTAAATGTAAAGTGATTGAGAAAAAAAACATAACACAAATGAGAGCAAAATTATTTAAGTAGGGAAATTAAATGAACACGACATAAAAATAGTTTGCTACAAAATAATCCAATGACCATATTTATTTATATTTATTAGATAATAGAGACTTCACTACTTATAACATTAAACTAAGTATAAGAAAGTCGAACATGAGGATGGAAGTGATTTCCCCTGCAACTAGGGTTCACCCTAGCCATAACCATTGTTCATCCATATGTTGGAATCAGTGGAGTTGCTATTGCTCAACCATTTGTTGAAATAAATATGTATCTTATGCTAGAGAAAAACAGGGTCTTAAACTTGTGGATTTGGGTAGCAGAACATTGTCTTTTGTTGTAGGTGTAGCCTGACAATTTCCACGAGCTTCAAATCTTCAAGAGAAAAAGGGGTCTATTTAAGATGAGGGACACTAATAGCTCGTAATCTAAAGCCCTTTTCTCTTTGGTTCGGTCTATGAACCCTCACAAAAGGAATCAACCTCGACAAAGGAGATTTGTGAAAATAATAGAAGTTATTCCTCAACTGAACCTCCCATCCTCAAAACCAAGAAAGAAAGCCCTTATTCTATCTAAGTGTGCCTTGATGGGAAAGTTCATAGGCCTTTGGCCTAGTCCAAAAGATGTGGAATCTTGGGTGGACGAGGAATGGTCTTCCATGATCAATGGACATGTATCTTCCTTTACTTCCAGCCATGGCTATTTTCTTTTTCTTTTTCTTAATAAAGAAGAGAGGGATTTGTTATTTTTCTCTGGACCATATTTTATGGGTTCTAGGGGAATGCGTTTGGTCTCATGGTCCTTAGACTTTAATTATGTAGAAGAAGAAATTAATGTATCCCCAATGTGGGTTAGATTGCCTCATCTCCCTTTAATTTTCTAGGATGATTGCACTTTGAGAGATATTTGAAATATGTTGGGTTGATTCATTGATCGGGTAGAACCAAAATGAAATTTGTATTCTTGTGTAAGAATATTCTTGGAGGTGGACTTGGAGAATGGAATCCCAAAGGATCTACAAATCAATATAGATGGGTGGAGAAACTAACAGATCTTAGATTATGCACAAATCCCATTCAAGTAAAATACTTTTCATGTTTATGGGAATTTTGTCAAAATCCATCCAAAAATCCAAGAGGAGCAACCTTGTTTGAAGAAAACGTCAACATGAGAACTTGAATTCAAGATCGTCTCAAGTAGGTGTAGGAAATCTCACTGTAAGGTACTGCATCAATCAACGACATTCCAAGAGGGTTTTCCCACCTCAAGAAATAATCATTTTTAATTCCTTGGGAATCTAGAGGGATAAAAAAATACCAAAGACTTGGAGAAAGAAAATGAAAAGAAACTCTAGAACAACACTCCCTAATAATGGCACAGATACATTCCCCAAGTATCTTGAGACTAATTTTTCCATATAAAAGGAAGAAGACAAAGAGGAGGAAGAAGAGGATGTAGAGGAAACAAATGAGGAAGAAGAAGAGCTGGAGGAAATAAAGGAGGAAGAAGAGGATGAGGAAAATGACCTAGAGCTAGCAATGACAGTCTACACCTAACGTTCCAAATACTTTTCCTCTCACAAGGAGAAGAAAACCCAACCATGATAAGAAAAATTTCGAGATAGAAAATCAAACCCTCTTGGGATATGAATTATTTTTGGCACTTACTTTGGGCAAGGGAGCAATTTCAACTAGAAAGTGATAACTATGTTTTGTTTTTGTACCTATCTTTGTAATCGATTTGTAAGGATCTACTCGTGTGTTTAGGAAATTGGCAAAAGACCCTGCAATATAATTTTCCTTCTCTATTCCCAGTTCTTTGAGGGGATTAAGGAAAATATGCAATATGCAAGATCGACAAAATTCTCAATCAACAACTTTGTATGCCTATTGTTAGCTCTGCTACAACTTTTCTTTTAATATAGATATTTTTTGTTTTGGTAAAAAAAAAAATCAAACTAATTGTTGATGGTGGAAAACTAGAACCCAACTCAAAAGAAAGGAACTAAAAAATTGCATGAAAGGAATGATATGGTCTTAAAGAAGCTTTAATTTCATTCTACTAACAACATCAAAGCTAAAACCTATGCTTAGCTCCAACCCAAAACAATCTTATCATCTTATTATCTACCTAGAATAGTTGTGTATATTTGTGGAGGCATGAATCCAAGAAACTCAATCACACATTTTGGCTAGGTAGCAGACAAAAATAGTTCTCGCAAACTCTCAATTGAGGTATTTTTTAAGCAATTGATCAAAATTTCAAGACCTTGATCAAGTGCTTAAGCAAGCCCTTGATTGAGGATTTTTGTTGGAATCAACAAACCCTCCATCAAGGTCACGATGACAGTGACGGTTAACTAAACCCTCAATCGATATTTAGGACCTCAATTGAGCCTAAAATATTGATTAAGGTCCCTATTTTTATATTAAAAAAATTAAATAGGCAATGTGGGCCTTTTTTCACTTTATTTCATTTTGACAATGATCCTTGGAAAGCAAGCTTGATCCAACTATGAAATCTTGATCTAACCTTTGCAACAATCACCCAACACCTTGATTTAGTATTTACTTCGACCACACCCACTACACAATGACTTATAGGTAGAGTGGTAGGTGGATTTTCATTTTATTGAAAAATAAGTTGTAATTCTTTTGTTTAAATTTTATCATCTAACAATAGTTATGTTGTTGGAATTTTAATTTTTTGTTTAAATTTTATCTTTCGATAACAATTGTGCTACCAAATTTTAAAATTTTATTGAAATTTGATCAACCAATAACGTTTATGGTGACGATTTTGTTTCCAACCATGTATCAGAAAGCATAATTGTAGCGAGTTTTTTTTTCAATCATATAAAAATGCACAGAGGATGAAACACTATCCATCAATACATGCTTGAAAATAAAATTGGAAAAACAAATTTTGTCCATTTTTTGTTCATAGTGATGACATGAGTAAACTTTGGCATGAGCAATTTGGTCATATAAACTACCATTGATTATAGAAACTATGTAATCAAAATATGGTGACTGGTCTTCCTCTTGTTTCTTGCAGATATGTTGTTTGTGTGATTGTGTTCTCCACAAACATCATCAAGGAAATTTTGAAAAATGTGCCTCTCGGCACGCCTCATCCCCCTTGCACCTTATTCATAGTGATTTGTGTGGTCTTGTTCCTTCTACTTCTCTCTTAATTGGGTTCAACTGCTTCTTAACTTTCATTGATGAATTCTCTAGATGCACTTGGATTTATTTTTAAAACTTAAGAGTGAAGTTTGACATGTTTTTGGCTTACAAGACCCTTGTAGAAAAACAATATGGACATCAACTTCAAAAGTTAAGAATAGATAATGGAGGAAAATATGTTAACAACAAATTTACAACTCATTGCATTGCATGATGCATTCAAATGCAACATACTATTCCATATACACTATAAAAGAACGATGGTGTTGAGAGAAAGAATCTCATATTAAAAGAAATGGAAAATTGTATGATCTAATCTAAGGGATTAAGTCCTCATTTTTTGGTAGAAACCATTAATTGAAAAAATTACATAGTTAATTTCACTCCTACAAAGGATTTAAAATATATAACACTAGAACAAGCATGGACTAAAATTAAACAATATGTAATCCACTTTCATGTGTTTGGTAGTGAAGCATGGGATCACATTCCTGATGAAAAAATGAAAGCAATACAACTTAACAATGAGAATTGCATTTTTGTTGGATATCCTAAAGATGTAAAAGGTTATAGACTTATTCAATCTCATTCCAATGAAATATTATTATGGGAAATGTCAAATTTGATGAAGATCTTTTGACCCATGTGCCTAATTTGGCATTTATGCCATCTTCAACCTACAATCCATCTTTAGTGAATATGACTTCTTCTATTTCCAAGTTGTTTGTTAGTCCTCCTATGTTTGTTCTTTCTTATTTAGATGATGATAGTGACGATGAAAATTCACCTCCACCTTCTCACCCTCCTCTAGATGAGTCCATTGAACATGACCATGTACTAGCACCATAGCTTCCTAGATGAGTCCATACAACATGAGAAGTAATTGGTGATCTTGCTCAATGATTCTTCATATCAATGTCATACACATTCATAGTTCCAACAAACCTCCTCTCTTTTGGCTCAAGTTTTAGAGATGAAGTTATCCAAAAACATTTATTTGAGGTTCAAGCCATACATACTGGGATTCAAAAATGAATGAAAAATATTTTTCCTTATTGGTGAAAAATACTTGGGATCTTCTACCTATTCTAAAAGGGAGAAAACTTGTTAGATGTAAATGGGTGTATGGACTAAGTATGCATCAGATGGAAGTGTTGAAAGACATAAGGCTAGATTAGTTTCCAAAGGATATTTCCAAGTCGAAGGAATTGACTATACGAAAACATTTCTCCCTATAGCCAAATTGAATTACATCATCCTTGTTCTATCCCTTGCAACTTCATATAAATGGGAGGTCCATCAAGTGGATGTTAAATATGCCTTCTTGCATGGGGATTTGCAAGAAGTTTATTGTTGGTTGTGGAGCCTGATTATCTTCTCGATTCATAGGTCTTGTTTTAGCTGCGTTTGGACCCCATTTCCTAAAAGGGGAGTGTGGGGGGACTTCCCCCCCCCCCCCCCCCCCCCCGNCCCACATCTGGAGCCAAGCGGGGGGAGGGGGAGGGAGAGGGGGAGGGTGGGAGGGCAACTTTATGGAGCTCCCCTGAAGAGAAATTTTGGGAAAATTGCCTTGTAAAATATTTTCGTAGTCAATCTGAACAGTTCATTATAAGGTCGTAAATCTGACAATAGAATTTATGTTAGGTTTTTTTTTTCCTAGGAGGCAACCCTCTTTTATGAACAATTGTATTGCGGCTATGTGTGAGAGAGAATATTGTATTCTAAGAGAGGAGAATGTGAGAGAAAAAAGAGGAAGTTACAACGGGAGTGTAGTAGGTTGTATCCCTTCATTTGCTGGATAATAATAAAACAATGACTGTCAATTTCTCTGGTGGACGTAGCCCACATCGAGTGAATCACACATATTTGTATCTATCTTTTATTGTGTATCTTTTGTGTTTTATTTCCGCATCTGTTTTTATTTTATTGCTTTATGATCCTGTTTTTTTAACCACTGGTATAAGAATGAAAGGTAACTCGCAGGAAAATAGGGTTCTTGGTTCGAGTGGGAGCAATGGCGGGAGATGGAAAGTTTAGGGTCTATAAATTTAATGGCCAACACCTCTAGTTATGGAATATGCAGATGGAAGATTATTTATATCAAAATGATCTTTTCCTACCATTGGGTGGAAAATCAAAGCACCTGGCGAGTATGACAGATGAACAATGGGAGGTTCTTGATAGAAAGGCATTGAGAACGATACAGTTGTTCCTGGTAGCATTGGTGTATTTCAATATTTCGAAAGAAAAGACAATGGAGGATCTGATGGCGACATTGGATAAAGTATATGAAAAATCCTCGGTTTCCAACAAGGTATTTCTAATGAAGCGATTATTTAATATGAAGATGTCAGAAGGTAGGTATGTTTCCTGTTGACGAATATTTCTGTCAACAATACTTAGCCGACAAAGCATTTCGAGGTTCCCCTCATTTCACAATTGTTTGCGCAAAGTCTTGTGCACACTCTCATTAAAATTGGTGCAATATTCTTTACGAAATTATCATGGCTTATAGAACTATGAACCAATATGACCCTTTTTCCCATTCTTCGTGTACTCAACTCATCATATTTCGTACATTAACACCATATATTTGAGATCCGAAGGCATACAATCTCTTGGCTTGAAGCAAGCGATGCAGAGCTTCGACAGGAGCTCCGAGAGTGTCATGAAAGCTCTCAACTTTTAGAAGAAACAAGCAATTAGGCAGAAGAACTCCGAAAACTGAATGAGGCGGAGAATAATGCTGCTGTTGAAGGAGAAACGCATGAAAATCGTCCTAAAGCACAGAGGGAAAGCAAAGAAGAAGAAGATAAATGAGAACAAATGCAGCAAATTTCGCTGCACAAGCAGCTGTTGGAGGAGATGCCATGTTAGCAAAGTGGCAATTAATGGCTGAGAAAGCTCGACAGAAACGTCAAGGTGCAACCGATGGAGTATCTAACCCTTGTGGTAGTAAAGAGGTAAATAGAAAAATTGTTGGTGGATTGAAGACTGCAAATGCATCTGATCATCAAGAAGGTGTTAACAAGGGTTCGAATATTGCCACAACCGGACCGGTACGAAGTAGGGGGAGAAATTTAGGGCCATCATCTCAGATTAAGCCCATCCGTAATATATCTGTGAAGGATGTAGTTGCTTTACTGGAACGAGAACCAAAGATGACAAAATCAACTATACTTTATCATTTTATGAGAAACAGGCGCAATGTAGTAAAGGAAAAGCATCTGAAAATCAAAATAATGAAAATGCTCTGCAGTAAAAGTGCAGAGATGAAATTCTATATTGACATGATGCATTCTAGCACTCTGTGACTACTGTCACATGTACAAATCTGTATATTGGCAAAGCTGCCATGTAAGAATATTTACATGTGATGATGATGAGAACTGCTGTTACCAAGGATTACAATGATTTCATCCACGGTACTTATCTGGCAGGCATAGACACTGCCAATATGTTGTTGGATTGCATTAATGATAGAGGTTTTGGACGATGATAACAGAAGCACTCTGATTATGACCAGAGATACTCTTATTGATGTTGTGATACCAACTAAACACGGGAAATATGCGGGGAAAATGACTGTTATGCTAGAAATGTGAAAATATAAGATTCACAAATTCAAAAATTCTCGCAGTGCCTAAATACTGAAAAAATTGGCATGTAAATAAAAGAATAATAACAAATTCCCTAACAAATGTTGTTTCTTATGTATATTTTATTAAGAAAGATAATAAAGATGATTCTATCTAGTACAAGACTTTATTCATTGATCCAAAACTGCCCAAACTACCAGAATCGCTCATTGGATGATGTAAAATAAGCAGCAAGCCACGGAAAAAAGGAGGAAATTTTAGAGGAGAAAACTCTGATAGAGATATGCTTGGAGCAGTGAGGTTTTTCTTTTAAATTTATCAATTTATCATTTATCCTCTTTTCTAGCAGGGATTGATGAGATTGTCAGCAACAGGGGGTCTTGTGAAGAAGCGAATGGACGAAGCGAGGATGAGCTTTGCTGGTTTTATATAAGGTGAAATGCTTTCTTGTCAGTGTGTTGTATTTACGCCTGATTTTATTTCAACGCTAATCGATTTCTGATATGCAGGTCCTCGCCTTGTGTTATCACCACCATCCCTCCATTCCACTTTGGTTCAACATAATATTGGTGTGTTATGGCGAAATGACTCACGCTTGGATTGTAGGTTAGAGGATATTTAGCCTGGAGTTCAATGTGTCTTCTTGTTTGGGGCTTCAAGCTTAGGGTAACATTCCCGTCTCTTTTCGCCTAGCCCCATGGGAGGTTGAAATGTTGGTGTTGGGGACTCTCTAGTCCCTTGACGTCAACATTGCCGACCATTTAAATGAATTCAATACGATTACTAATCAACTAAGTTATGTAGGAGTGAAAATTGACAAAGAGGTTAGGTCCATTATAATATTATGGTCATTGCTAGAAAGATGGAATGACTTGGTCATGGATGTAACTTTGTCTTTGGTTCAATCAATTTGAAATTTGATGATGTTGTTGGTGTTATCCTTAGTGAGGAAATGTGACAGAAAAACACAGGTGATATATCAGGTAATGCATTGACCGTAGAGAACAGGGAAAGACAAAATGAAAGAGGAAGAGATTAGGGAACCTTAGGAATTATAGGAAGGGAAGATCCAAATCCAGACTATGAAAGATAGAATGTTGTAATTGTGGGAAGAAATGATATATGAAGAAACACTGCAGAGCTCCAAATAAACAAAGAGATGGACAACAAGAGAAAAATCAGGAAGCAAATGTAACAGGTGATGTGTTACAAGATGCTTTGATTCTTTCTTTATATAATATTACTAAATMTTGGGTAGTAAATTCAAGGGCTTCATTTCATGTCACACCCCACAGGAAATATTTTCAAGATTATGTTCAAGGTGATTTCAGACAGGTTTATTTGGGTGGTAATGAACTATGTCAAATTGTTAGAATGGGAAAGGTACAAATAAAGAAAAAGAATGGAAACCAATGATTACTGGAAGAGGTGATACATATACCATATCCGAGAAAAAATATGATTTCAACATGGCAGTTGGAAAGTGAAGGTTGTATATCTACATTTATAGATAAGACATGGAATGTCACTAAAGGATCATTGGTAATGGAAAAATGAGAGAAGGTAAGTACATTGTATTTATGTACTGGTAATGCTGACTCTTCTATCTTTTTAGCTTCTATAGGGGTTGATATGGTGTTAATGATTTTGGTTATTACTTACAGAATTATGGTGTTAATGATTTTGGTTATTACTTACAGAATTATGAAAATCATAATATCATTAGGAGTAGAGATGTGGTATTCAATGAAAATGTCATATACAAATATCAGTTGCAAGAAAAGAAACATGAAAAGAAAAACACATAATACATAGTGCTTGATGAAATCAAAGAAAATGAAATTCCAAAGGTACCAAAAAATCAAAATGTACAAAAACAAGAGCAACATGAACTCTTACAAGTGTTGTTAGAAGATCTATTGGGTTAAGTAGACCCCCTGAACGTTACTCTCCTTCATTGTATTATTTATTGTTGACTAACTCTGGTGAACCAGAAATTTATGAAGAGGCAATGCAGGTAGACACTAAAAAGAAGTGGGAGTATGGCATGAAAGAGGAAATGGACCCCTTGGGAAATAACCAGACTTGGGACTTGATTTAGTTTCCTGCAGGAAAAAGCATTGCAAAATAAATGGATTTACAGGTTGAAGGAAGAAGATGGAGGCAAAAAATAGTACAAGGCTATACTTGTTGTAAAGGGGTTTGCACAAAAGAAAGGTATAAATTTTGACGAAATGTTTTCCCATGTTGTTAAAATGACTTCAATTAGGACTATTTAAAGTCTCATGGCAATAAAATATTTGCATCTTGAACAATTAGATGTAAAACCAACTTTTCTCCATGGGGATTTGGAGGCAAAGATTTATATGCAACAACCACAAGGGTATGAGGTCAAAGGGAAGGGAAATTTGGTATGTAAGTTTAATAAAAGATTGTATTTCCTAAAGCAAGCTCAAGACAATGGTATTTGAAGTTTGACAAGTTTATGGTAGAACGAGATTATAGTAGATGTCATTCTGATCACTATTTATTTTAAGAGGCTAGAAAATGGAAGCTATATTATCTTGCTATTGTATGTAGATGACATGCTTGTTGCAGGGTCTAACATGCCAGATATAAATGTGCTAAAAAAGAAATTAGCTAATTCATTTTCGATGAATGATTTGGGTACCACAAAGAAAATCCTTGGTATGAAAATAATACGAGATAGGAAAAATCACAAATTGACATTGTCTCAAGGTGAGTACATAGAGAAAGTGTTGGAGAGGTTTAGAATGAAAAATGCAAAACCAATTAGTACACCTTTGGCCAACCATTTCAAATTAACCAAGGAAATGTGTCCCAAGACACAAGAGAAGATATAATACATGTCTAGGGTCCCTTATTAATCAACATTTGACAACTTGATGTATGTGATGGCATGCACAAGACTAGATATTGCACATGCAATGGGACTTGTGAGCATGTATATGAACAATCCATGCAAGAACATTGAGATGCAGTAAAGTGGAATCTCATGTATTTGAGAGGTACTACTACTCATGCATTATGTTTTGGAGGTTCAAACATTGTCCTACAGGGATATGTTGATTCAAATATGGCAGGTGATAAAGATATCAGGAGGAGAACCACAAGATTTATTGTAGGTGGAAAAACATTAAGTTGGATTTCGAAACTACAAAAGGTTGTTGCACTTTCAACAACGAAAGCATAGTATGTTGATGCTACAGAGGCTAGTAAATATATGATTTGGTTACAAAGGTTTATGGAGGAATTGGGAAAGCAACATGAGAATAATTGTTAAGAACCAAACATCAATATAGCATAGAAAAACCTCAGGAAAAGTACTCAACGCCTTGAAAAAGAGA
>ML799367.1:0-12492 GCA_009831015.1 Picea engelmannii | reverse complement strand
TGTAGAATTAAATTTCTATAATTTAATTCATGCCAGTGGTTTTTAAAACCATGTCTTGGTTTGCCCAATTCACCATTTCACTGTAAAAAACATTTATTGTTACCATTTTACTGTGAAAAACATTTATTGTGTTATGTTTTTTCCAATTTACGTTTTCACTGTGAAAACCATTTACTGGTTTCTTTCCCGTGGTTTTGAAAACCATGTCTTGTTTACTGTATTTGGTAAATACTTTTAATCTTCTTCTTTTACTTCTATAAAACCTTTGGATAAAAATTATCCAAGTTTTTCTTTCACATGCATCTTCCCATTTAATTATTTTCCATGGAAATAAACATTAATCTCTTTGATTTGTAAAATGTGAATTTTACCTCTGTAAAACAATTTCACCGTGAGGAAGAATTTCTTTTATTGGAAATTCCATAATTTTTATTGAATGCATTCCTGGAAAATATGTCGCACATAAACAATATTATAAATGGTGCATTTATTATATTGGGCTTGGGTTGGAGTGGTTTAATTCAAACTATTTTTCTCCCCAATATTCATCACGTAATGACACGTCTCCCCAACCAAAAACCACAGTATTTTCCCCGGCCCGCCTTCACATAATTAACCTCTGTGTTAATTCTATGCCTAATATGTATGTACGCCCTCCATCCACTCTTTGACTTTTGCATATTATAAATCGAGATTCGTTCCCATGATTTGACGTAATGCCATAAATTAAATATTGGATCAAATATTAATATAAAAATATTTATATTAATAATAATAAATGCCTTTTTCCAATTTCTAAGGACTTTGGGCATATGAGGCTTAACACATGACTTTGTAGATGGGATAAGGGTGCTTAATAAAAGGAATATTTTTTATTTTCAACGGGAATATGAAAATAAGGGTAAAAATGAATGAAGTGATGGAACCGGGGATTTAGATAAGCATTTAGACTAGATGTAGACTTGGGATATTTGCCAATTTTTTGACTCATGGAGGACATGACTATTTTGGATGATCAGTTGAGTGAGGGATTTAGGTTATGGGAGCTTGACAGCGCTGGTGAATTTTTTTTTTAAATCTCAGTGGAAAGATAGCACAAGGACAAGATGCTTTGGGAAAAAATAAATGCAAATTAGAAAGTGATAACATAGGCTCCAACTGGGGATGTTATCCTCCCTCTGAGGTAGAAAATAAATCATAGACCCGTTGCCTAATCCATTGGGCTGCTCCCAAAACATGTGTGTGTACCCTTCTCTGACCTGTCACTAGTGTCTGCTAAAAACCAAATTCTGCACACTGCTCTCAACTGGATACTGAACAATGAATACACCGCTAAAATCTGACTGTACACACTACTTGAAATCCAAACTAAAAAATTCTTGACCAACAAGCTTATTCGCACACTCCTACCTACCCTAACTGCTGAAATGAACTGCCAATCAAGTGAAATCATAATGCCAATGCAGTCATAACAACATTTTATCTATTGTTTGTTTTCTTTGCACTTGCTTGCTCCAAAGCCTGCTTACTGATAATTCATTCAAAAATTCATCCATAAATCCAAATCTCAAAAAATTAAAAACATTTGGACTATTTACTGCCTCCAACAAAACTACAAATGGATCTTCTAAAACATGCACAAAACAACAATCATGTTTCGCACCTTCCACTGCATTCTTTTTTTCATGTGTTTAACCTGTTGATTTCCACCGAGAGGCTGAAAAATATGTTGAGACTGTTGGAAATAATAATCTTCTGAATCAGAAGACAGTGTTGGCTGAAATGAAACCCACGGTGGAAAGAAATCCATATCTAACACGGACGTTGATTGACCATCATCTTTATTTCCAAGCTAGTAGTTGAGCACAGGCTACAAATATGAACTGAAATAACCTTCCATGTAATCAACAACATGGTCATTAAATGTATGAGAAGGTTGTTGGTCTTCCTCACCGATAGCAATTTTCTCATGTAAAACAGTGCCACTGTGAATGCAGTCATACTTCCCTGCTTCCTCTATTATCTAATGATTTTCTTTCAACAATTCAAAAGAAGAAAAACATAATGGAAGATAGTTTTCATTTGCAAGTCCACTACTTTCTTCATATTCAACATCATGCATGGAGGATTTCTGATTTGAAACATTATAAACATTTTTCTTCAGCAATTTGAAAGAAGCAAAACACAATGGCAAGGTTCTTTAACCTGATTTAAAACCTTCTTCATTTTCTTCACTGTTGTCATATGCACATTTTTCAATTTCTTTGGATTGTTGAACACACTCATTTTCAGATTCATCTTCAACCAATGGCTACAATTTTGTACTAACAAGACCTTCTACATAACAGGTAACAAGGTCATCAAACACATGAGAAGATTGTTGCAATTTATTGTCAATTTTTTTCAGTGAATTAGTGTGATTTGGCATCAACACACATTCCTTTGCCTCAATGAAGATATTAGAATTTTCTTTCAACAATTTAAATGAAGAAAAGCATAAAGGTAAAGAATTCCCTTCAGCTGATTCAGTACTTTCTTCTTTGTAATTATGATATGTAGACTGATTGTTCTCATTACACTGCCGAAAATGAACATTTTTTTATAGAGAACATACAGCTAGTTTTCTAGGAAGTCAACATCACAATCATCATCATATTCATCATATATAGGCAAATCAACAACATCTTCAATGTCATCTAACAAGAAAAAACTTGGAACATCAACCTTCTCTTCAACAAGTTGATTTGCAAATTCATATTCTTGACTGTCTACAAATGAATACATAAAACAATCAACTCTCTGCTTATCACGGGATGGATCAGAAGATAAATAAGCACCTCCTCTTTCAACAAGTGGAATATCATTTTTTGCAAAATCATTAGCATTGAAAACTTCAAGAGGGCCTATGATATTATCAACTCTCTGCTCAATATGCCAATCAACTATTTTATGTTCATATTCACTGTCATGTTATTTAGCATCCAACTCCTCTTTTTGAATCTGTTTACATGCTTGGATATTGTGTTGAATCTCTTGAGCATCATTGAACATTTTTTGTAAGGACTTAGTTCTTCTTTCCATCAGGAGGAAAGACAAATCTGGATGAAGAGTTGTTGTATAATGGAGCATGGAAGCAGCTTCAGTGGGTTGAATTTCTTTGGTCAAATTAAAATAAATACTAGAAAACCTCTTGTTGAATGTTGAAATAGTTTCATTGCTCTGCCTTTTTAAGGCATAGAAATCTGTAAGATGTAGATCCAAATATTTCTTCATGCCCCAAAAATTTAAAAAGACATTCTTCAATTCCTCCCATGAGCCAATTGTATCTGGCTGCAAATGTTTAAACCAGTCTTTGGTGTCCCCTTTCAAGGATTTAGAGAAGGCCCTCATACCAACATCATCATGGTTAATCTCAAACAAATCTATAAAATGCTCAAACCCTTGGATGTGTTTTTCAGCTTATATGGCATCAGGTTCCTCATCAAACACAAGTAGGTATTCATAGTACTTTGGAGGAAAATCATGTAGGATGTGAGGTAACTTTAAGGGTTTGTATCTATGCTGAGTTTTGGAGGGTGTTGGATCGAGTACAGGAGGTGAAATATCAGTCTTGGTTTCATGAGGCTCATAAACTTGGTCATGGTTATCACATGGTTCAGGTGAGAGATTTTGATCGAAGTTAGTAATAAACTAAGGATATATTTGTATAATCTTAAGAGGAGGATATGAAATTTCATTATTATCATGATCATTATTTGCATGCAGTAGGTGAAGAAAAAAAATTCTAGCTTGTTCAGGAAAGGACCAGAGGCAACTTATAACAAACAATAAAATGCCTTGGGAAAAATCAAATTTCAAGTACTTGTTTTCTTCCATAATTCTTTTTCATAACTTTGTCAAGGGATCTCATCTTCTAGTGGAGTCTCTGAATTACATTTGAAGCTTGAGTGGATTCGCCAATAATGTTTTGGAAGATGGATTCTACATTGAGAGTGGAGTCGTCATTCAAAATTTAAATTTTTTTATTCTTCTACCAGTGGAATCACCTTCACACTGATTTTTGATGTGTGGAGTCACCAGAGAAGGGATACATCCAATATGTGTATAATTTTTTGTTTCTCTCAGACCTTAGAACTCAACCATGTCGTTCTTTCCCAGGGAAAATTTTTCAATTTCTTCCCCGACAACGGCACCAGAATGTTAACACTGTGTAATTTTTTTTCGGCTGAATAGACAAATGACAGAGGTAATTATTCCAACCTACTTTATAGTTGGGCACTAGCCTGCTCAACTCAGAGAGGGCTCTCTCGTGTCACTGGGTATTTATTTGGCAATCAATGGCTAGACTTTTTTTTTTTGTGGGGTTTTTATAAAATTTGTTGGCCAAGAAGAGGAGGGACACTCAGGGATATGGAGTCAAAATTTTGAAAATGAATGAAAACATTGACTGGCCAATAGAACTCTCAAGGGGATAAAGGATAAATGAGGCAATGAATCTGAGTTATAAATTGAATTTGAGCAGGGTGTATGAGGAAGGAGAAAACAAATAACTACATTAGAGCATTACTGAAATGAATTCTGAATTAGTTAAGAAGAAAAACACACATTTTAAATTTCTAAGCCAAGAGCATCATAAGATGAATTATGGGCATTTAACTCTCCAATTTAAATAGAATAAGATGCAAATGAAATAAAAGAACACAGGAAATACATACAATGAAGGAAGACAAAACTCATATCACCACCATTAGAATCTGTTCATAGAGACTTCAAAGATTCTGCATATGTATTCAATTCAGCTCCAGAAAATTACAATGGAATTCAAAACAACCAGAATTGTGCCCTTGCACTTCTTCCCGCCTTAATTCATTTGGAACCTCTAACACTTATACAATTCGAGTTCCTTCAATGTGAAACTGGTTACAATAACTGAAATGAAACGTTTCAGCTTCCAAAACTGGTTACAATGATTACAAATGATAGTTTTCAAAAAAACATTTCATGATCCCTGCAAATTTCTCTGACGCTCCAGCTCTTTCCTCCACCATGTTCTCTTTGAAATGCCACTTATACTCTTTCAAATTTAATTCCATTTATCCATATTCTCATTAAATATTTGGGAATAATATATTTGAATAAAAAAATTCCAAATATTTTTCTATCCCATAGAATTAAATTTCCATAATTTAATTCATTCCCGCGGTTTTTAAAACCATGTCTTATTTTTTCGAATCCACCATTTCACTATAAAAAACATTTACTTTTACCATTTCACTGTGAAAAGCCTTTACTGTGTTATGTTTTTTTCCAATTTACCGTTTCACTATGAAAACCATTTACTGGTTTCTTTCCCATGGTTTTGAAAACCATGTCTTGTTTACCATCTTTGTTAAATACTTTTAATCTTCTTCTTTTACTTCTGTAAAACCTTTGGATAAAAATTATCCAAGTTTTCATTTCACATGCATCTTCCCATTTAATTATTTTCCATGGAAATAAACATTAATCGCTTTTATTTGTAAAATGTGAATTTTACCTCTATAAAACAATTTCACCGTGAGGAAGAATTTATTTTATTGGAAATTCGATCATTTTTATTAAAATGCATTCTTGGAAATATGTCGCACATAAACTATATGATAAATGGTTCATTTATTATATCGGGCTTGGGCTTGAGTGGTTTAATTCAAACTACTTTTCTCCCCGATTTTCATCACGTAATGACACGTCTCCCTAACCAAAAACACGGTATTTTCCCCGGCCCGCCTTCACATAATTAACCTCCGCGTTAATTCTATGCCCGATATGTATGTGTGCCCTCCATCCACTCTTTGACTTTTCCATATTATAAATCAGGATTCGTGCCCATGATTTAAAGTAATTCCATAAATTAAATATTGGATCAAATATTAATATAAATATTTTAATATAAAAATATTTATATTAATAATAATAAACGTTTTTTCCAATTTCTAAGGCCTTTGGGCATATGAGGCTTAACACGTGACTTTGTGGATGGGATAAGGGTGTTTAATAAAAGGAATATTTTTTATTTTCAACAGGAATATGAAAATAAGGGTAAAAATGAATGAAGTGATGGAACTGGGGATTTAGATAAGCATTTAGACTAGATATAGGTTTGGGATATTTGCCAAATTTTTTACTCATGGAGGACACAACTATTTTGGATGATCATTTGAGTGAGGGATTTAGGTGATGGGAGCTTGACGGAGCTGGTGAAAAAGTTTTTAAAATCTGAGTGGAAAGATAGCACAAGGACAAGATGCTTTGGGAAAAAATAAATGCAAATTAGCAAGTGATAACAGGTTGAATTACACCTGCTCCAACAATTGATGAAACTGAGGCCTATACCTGAGGCCTATTAGGATGATACTGAACATTAACCCCTTTTTTTATTCTCTCTAATTTTCCACTCTCAGTTGCTCTGCTCAACTATGGAACAAAATACAATAGCATAGAATGGAACGCCTTCTCCTCCTAGTGGATCTATATTTAACATAGATCGATGACCATTTAGGGTTAGGGTATTGACTTCTTTAACCCTCAATTAGTGATCAGGTTTAGACCTTATAGAGTTTTCTAGAAAATCCACGACATGACTAGCCCCGCATATTTATATAATGGGGGCTAACATGGCATCCACTCCCACCATGGTTATCAATACGGTAGGTCAACTTGCGTGAGGCATAATTTTCACATACGAACTCTGATTGAGGCGATTCTAGCACCATTGGAAAGGTCTCTATGTGTAGAGAATATTTCTCCATGGTAAGGTTTGGACCATAAAAAAAGTGTCGCTTTATGCCTCAAAAGGGATCCAAAATATTTCAGATGGTTTTTTCAACCCAAATTTCCAAATTTTAACCAACGACGAAAATGGCCCTGCAAGTTGATTCCTCCAATTTTTCCACCCATAAAGTACTGAGATAAATGACAAATAATATATTGATTCAATTCAGATCAATAATAGCAAAAAATTAATATGATACCAAAATCATTTTTTCTTCATTTTATGATGTTGGATATGAAAAAATAATAACCATTTACAACCATAATTTTGAAAAAAAAAAGTTTTGAAACTTCAATCTTTTTAATGAATCATGAATCATTTTGATTACAAGATATGCATGTTGTGTTTTCTTTTTAAGATTAATATTAACAACTAATATAGTCAATGTTATTTTAGTTGAAGCTCATTTTTATCTCTTTTTATACTCAATATAAAACTTTATAATTATTTTGATGATTTAATAGAAGATTTAACTAAACCAATTGATTTTTAAAAGTATTCAAATTTGATTTATAATCGCTTTTATGATTTAATATGCAATATGTTAACACTATTTATAAAATTAATATTAACAATTATTATTGTGTGTCAATGCCACTTTAGTTGAAGACCTTTTTTAATCTCTTTTTAAATTTGAATTAATAATATAGAAATGTTTTCACAAACTAATACTAAAAGTTTTAAATCAAACAAATTCATCAAATCTCATTTAGAATTTCCTTCATGATTTAACATGCAAGATGTTATCGGTATATAAAATTGGAAGAATACTTATTTTGTTAGCTTTAACTAATATAGTTATAAATTTATTAATATTAATAACAAGTTTAGTAGAAATACTTAAAATAATTTAAAAACATGTTTTAATAAATAAAAAGTAAGCAAATAGTGCATCATTGATTAAATAATTTAATTAATTAAGTTTGTGAACATGTTTAATCAACAAATTGTATCGTATTGGACAACAAAGAATTCACCTTGAAGAAGAGTTAAACATTATATGGCATTGAATGATTATAATTTTTTGCAATCATAATCCAAATTAAATGATTATGTATAACTAGAATTAAAAATTATATGACCTCTCAAATTAAGTTTAAAAACAAAGAAATTATTAATAGTGTTAGTCACTAACATACAAGTCATACATTTTATAAATGAAACAACATCAACATGACACAAAAATGCATAATATACATGAACGATAATATCAAAATCAATATATATTTCAAATATACATCTCAAGTCAAATATGCATGTCATATATACATGCTAAATAATATAAATCACAACAATCAATATACACACCAACTCTTGCTAGATCCACTACCAAAACTAGAGGCATTAGGACCTCTGATAGATAAGAAATAAACTATAGCATGATATATCTATCCAACAACATCTATGTCACCCAATAAGACCATAAAGGCTATAGGATCCATAGTCAATTTAATAGGTGGATCAGTGGATTATGTAGTAGGTGGTGCAACAAGTGGTGTAGGTGGGGAAATAGGAGGAGCAACATGTGGTGTAGGTGGAGGAGGAGGAGGGTGAGGAGATGTTGGACGAGGTGGAGGTGGAGGTGGATGAGGGTGAGGATATGTTGGAGTAGCTAGAGGAGCAGTGTCTTCAGAAGATGAATTATATGAAGAAATATTGAAGAGTTCTCAACCTTTGGATTTGGTTTAGGGAAACTCCAATATGACCCATCAATAACTTCATATCATAGTGAAGGCTCACATATATCTCAATAATCTTAGGGAACTCCATGATCACTCGAGGTCATACTAACACCACTCCACCTTTGGAGTTGGTTGAGTGCACCTCCAATATGACGCATCAATAATTTCATATCGTAGTGAAGCCTCACATATATCTTAGTAAGCTTAGGGCACTCCACAGTCACTTGAGGTCATACTAGCACCACTCCGGAGAAAGTCATCAATGTACATAATTGTTTAATGAATGAGGTATACCACACAGGTAGAACACCTTAAGGAAACCACTCACCAAAATAGATCAAATAGTAATACACTAGTTTATTACATGGTTGAAACCCTCAAAGAGGGGAACAATCCATGGAACCAACCAATGCGACCACTTCAAGAAATATATTAATGAAAAAAAAAAACAGTTTACATATGAATTTATCACAGTTGATCATCAACAAATGACCCTCCATTCTCTTTAAATAGGTATCATAGACTCATCTAGTGTTAATCCACATATCAAGTGCCATTAGTATCGAGGAGAAGATGAACCATTAAATTACTTTATGTCTAGAACATAATTGTGACAGTTGGATTAGATAATTACAAAAGAAAACTAAAGAAACACACTTTACATAAGGACAAATTAGACCAAGTTGGTCTTAACTAACTCCTAAGTGTCTAAATATCCTAACATCCTCCCTTAAGAAAAACTTGGGATAGGATTGAAGTATTTACAAAGGAGACATAGTAGAAGAAGGAAAGAGGCATTAGGGCCTATCCCCTCTTAGTGACAACTTATTGAACTCCTAACATAGATTGAAGTTTGGAAAACTTTGCTTCTATAAGAGTCCTTGTGAAAAATTTTGCAACTTGATCATTTTCATGGAAATAGAGAACTTTGATAATGTATTCTTGAAGAATATTTTTTATGAAGTGCATATACAACTCAATGAGCTTGCTACACTAATTTTGAACTAGATCTTTGGAGAGATGAATGACACTCTAATTTACACACAAGAGTGTGGTTGGATGCTACTACTACAATACAAAATTTGAAAGGATTCATTCAATCCATAAGGCTTCTAGACTTGAACTAAATTTTTCTCAATATTATACTTCTTTGAAAGAAAGAGCAAGCACATGTTGTTACTTTCAAGCTCAAGTGATGGGTCCAAAACCAAGACTAGAAACATAACCTACAATAGAATTTTGATCATCACAGATGCTATCCCAATTGAAGTTAATTAAACCGACCAACGAAGGAGTACCCCCTAAAAAATAATGTATTTCAAACTGAATTGTACCCTAGATATATTTAAGTATCCATTTTTCTACTTTCAAATGGCTCTCATGGGGTGTTTTCATATACTAGGAAACATGACCAACAACAATGAAATATTAGAATGGGTATAAGTTAAATAAAAAAGGCTACCTAGTACCAACTAATTGATGGTACAAAGTGGCATTTACTTTGGGTGTAGTACAGGTGGTAGAAAATTAGACTCTAGATTGGAAGGGAAATGGGTTGGCTTACAATATTCATGTGAAAGAAACAAAGAAGGTCATGCATGCTTAGATTAAAAAAATCAAATTCCTTGCTTGGTTTGAAAGACTTGGAGGTCAAGAAAATAATGAAATTTTCATAAATTTTTCATTTCACATGTCTTCTTAAGGTTATATTTCAAATGGGTTAACAATTTGGGGTCACTACCAATGAATATAAGGTCGTCAACATAGAGAACAAGTATTATGACATGGTTACCTAATTTATTGGTATAGACATTGGGGTCAAAATTACATCTAGGAAAGTCAGTGTCAAGAATAAAGTTATCATTTTAAGCATACCAAGCCCAAGTGTAATAAAAATGAAAAGATATAAGAGAGAATATAGCCCTCAACTTCATAAATAAACTCTTGAACATTCAAAAATACTAAAACATTCACCATGAACAAGACAAAATTATAGAGAGAAGAACTCTTGAGGTAGGTTAACATCATCAAATACTCATTATACATGCTTTCTACAAAACAATACAATTCAACACACTTCACATTCAATGATACTTATGTGTATTTATAATTTCTCATGAGTATTCCAAGGGGTTTATGCCAGCTACCCGCTATTTTTATATATTTCATTTTAATTACATAGTGAGCCTATTCCATTATTATGGCCACAATACATTCATTATCCCCTTGGGTACCTCCCTCAGTACCCCATATTATCCTCCCTAAGAACATTACATTCCATCCCCCTTGGCATGTTTCATCCTTGAAACACGGGAAGAAACCAAATAATATGACCTACTAAGTATTGTAGTCAACTAGTACCATGCATTAGCATCCATCTATCCCATTGAAAATGTGGACATGGGGTCCAACTATGGCCTTTCCTCCTCAATATTAATTTTGGTTTCTCCTTGGGATTCATGTCTTTGTCATGCTAATCTGATATCTCCATGCATTTCTTTTAGTCTTCCATGTGCCTCCCTGTTGGTTTCCTTTTTGGCTCCATGTTTTCCTTGACGAGTGTTTGTTTTCTTAGTGGTGGTGGTGGTGATATACAATAACCTTAACTATAAGTTATTCTTTCATTGACTCTTCAACATGTGGTTCATTTGAGACATTTAGTTCCATAGTTTTGTCTTCATGTTTATGCCCTTCTTGGGGTTTTTATTCAAAATCTTCTATAGGCTCTTCTTCTTATTCAACTTTAATTTTTTTATCAAATATGTTGTTAGATACTATAATTAATTCCCTTGCAAGGAATTATCCATGTGTCCCCTTGGGCCCTTCTTTCTTAGCAAGATAAATATCATATAACGTAATTTTATTTTTCTTGTACCACAACTTCAAAATCCTCTTTTGTACATTAATATTAATTGTACCAACTCAGTCCATCCAAGGATTTCCCAAAACAATATCCACATCATCTATATCTATATCATTAAAATATGAATGCAACACATATTTATCCATGGTAATATTCAAATCTTTAAAAAAATGAATATTTCACCTTCAACCTATGTGCTTTGAATATTCTTTGTGGGTACTTGCAATTTTTTATCCAAGTTAACATTGATGAAGCTATGCTTTCTACTGGGGTTTATATAAACAATAACATTTTCATGTTGAATACATCCATGAACCTGTAATATGAAGTTGTCACATGAAATAAATCCCTAGTGCTCTTGGTATCCTTCTTCAAAACATGAGACCACCTATCTAAAAATGATTTTTCAAATTGTCCATCTGAAAGTGCCTTAATCTTGTCAAGGTTAAGCAAATTCCTCCAAATGGTCGCATCACCTCTTAAATTCCAATCTACCCCAAAGATCCACTTGTTTCCTCATTTTGACTTCATTTCTTTTATGTATTATTCAATAGTAAAACCATCATATTTTAATATAAAGTAAAACATATTGCTTGAAAACCCAAAAATAGAACTACGGTTTCAAACATAATCACTTACTTTGCAATGGAGCTCATTTATGTAGTCAAAGTTTGAGGCCAAAAAGGTAAAATGATCATAACTTATGTTATACTTCTTGAATTAGATATTATGACCCCAATATGAAATGTCACAAATTCTCTTAAGCTACTCGTGTTTGTTTGATTGAAATATGTTTGCTCTATCAAAATATATCCAATGTTGATTTTGAATCAACTATATCTTCACTTCTTATACTCTATTTTGGGCCATTTTTTGTTTTAAATTGGGAAATTTTTCAAGAGGGATTAGATCTATCGGTTTCTTCAAATTATGCACAAAAATCTCCAAAAACTTACTTGAATGTTGTCATCCTTTTTTTTCCATTAAAAAACTGCAAAAAGGAAAAAAAAATCTCCCACTTTGTGCCTAAGAACGAGTTATGATATCACTTGTAGTAAAAATTCAAAGATATAAGAGAGAATATAACCCTTAACTTCATAGATAAGCCCTTGAACATCTAAAAATACCAAAAAATT
>ML799366.1:1161895-1185572 GCA_009831015.1 Picea engelmannii | reverse complement strand
GGTGACCTCATGCCCTAGAAGGGTGAGGTGAGGCCTAGAAATAAGACGTTGGACCTCAAAAAGCAAATTGTTGGGCCTCCAAAGGCCATGTGTCAAGATCTCATGTTTTAAGGTGTCATTCCATGCATATCCTTCCTTCAAACCACATCACATAACATCTGGAAACATCAATCCCACCAAACCCTAGCCTCCAAATGACATCAAGGGCTTAGAAGGTGATGTCTTTGGCCTACTAAGGCCAACGTCTAGGTGCAAAGGGCTATGATGTTATCCTCAAATGGTGTCAAAGTGCCTCCAAGGGCAACGTCCTTCATCCTTTGCACACAAAGGCTCTGGGGTCCTCTGCCCATCCTGTGGAGCATGGCGTCCATCCTTGGGATTTTCAACCCCTTATGAAGGTCAAAATGACATAATTCATCCATGGATAGTTTTCACCAAGCAAGGTCCTGCAAAGTCAAATAGATATGCCCTCCAAGGGTCCACAAGTCATGTGTATCATGCCAAATAAGCTACATTTGACAAAAGAACCACCCAAACATGTGCATCAAGTCTCCCCTTTTCAAACTAAACAAATGTTGAAATAACTTATAAAATTTGCCAAATTTAAGTATGGGAGAGTTGTCATGGTTCCCTATTGGGTAGATCAATCCCCAAGTCAAGGAGTGTTTCCCAAGAAGACCCTCTCTGAGTCGTGCAATGAGTATGAGATGGATGGGGTTAGACTTTTGGGCATGGGGTTCTTGACATGTCAAGGGCTCATATTATCTCATTTATGGGTGCCTTTGTGGAGGGTGTGATGCATCCTTCGTTTACAATGCAACGTTTTTCCAAGCCCTTTTATTTATGTTAACTTATGGTCCAAAACATTGAGTGCTATGTGCAATCGAAAGTAAAGAGCACCGCAATGCCACTTGAAGTTAGGAACACATTGAGTGCCATACTATAAATTAAAAGACACTACAAATGCATTCCCCCATCAAGCATGACATTTATTAATTATGTGTTTTCTTTTTTTAAAGGTCCTTCATTTTTTTATGGAGAAGCATTTCATTTCTCTCAGGACCTTAGGGCGAACATCTAGAAGGATATTTTATGGCTTTTAACATTTTCCAGCTACAACACCTCTGGGCCTTTTGTTGGCATAGGGGCAGACCCAGGGTTCAACGCACCAACAAAACCCTAACTGCCGGCCCTTTCGGCAACACCTGCGAAGCAGATGAAGTCTCACCCGAGGTAGAGGCGGGGGTGGTTGCAGGACTCGGGTGTTTGCAATCTTAGTTGGGACACATATATGTGATTATAATACTTAATAGAGCACTTAACATCGTTAGTTCATCATTGTTTAACCAATATCTACTCCACAGAGAAAACAGAGCATCACAGCATTCACCTTGATCTAATGTATTTAAGCACTTAGCATATATAAATGGATCAGATCTAGCAGATTCAAGCACTAAGCACATTCACTTATATCAGATCTAACATCTAGATTCATCATAAGCACAAATCATAAATAGATCTATCTATCTATCTATATCAAGCACTTAGCAAATAACACATAAATACATTAGAACATCGCACAGAGAAGAATAACACAGTATTTACGTGGTTCATCCCCACCTTGGGGATACGTCCACCAACTCTTCTTCTTTATTAGCTTCAATCAACCATCTACATGCACAGAGCCGCAAAAACCCTACTCCGCATAGGACAAAAGATATGCGCAGCTCGCTAGATCCTTCTTCCTTGCATTACAACACAAATCCCTTCACAGTCTGTTACAACCACTTGCACTTAACTCTGTAAGCCTCTCATAATATGCACAAAGCATCTACAAACCGTACTACACTTAGCACTTAGCTATCGGCCTTTCATCACATAGATACACTTCTTACATTGCTTAGACATCTATTTATAGTTTACAAAATAGGCCTAAAC
This sequence comes from Picea engelmannii, assembly GCA_009831015.1. Lineage (NCBI taxonomy): Eukaryota > Viridiplantae > Streptophyta > Pinopsida > Pinales > Pinaceae > Picea > Picea engelmannii. Next base: position 1,183,634 of record ML799366.1, on the reverse strand, counting down.
ATGGTAAATCCATGGGCCGACATCCCATTCCCATTAGATAATCCAAAAACCCAAAAAGGACCCAAAAAGGGGTTGAGATCCCACGATCTCTGCTTCGTCTTACGCTCCGCCTTCGACAGGTTGTTGAAGTCCCAAAAATAGGTCAACATGACCAAGAATCTCCCAAAACTTGGTCAAGGGCCAACATGCCCCCAACACTCACCCGTGACTTGTCCCGAGTCACTCTGGTCTGACTAGTTCTGCTTCGAACACCTCGAGCTTGGCTCGAGCTGCTTCAAGTTTCTATTGTGCTACAACCTCCTGTTCAATGAACTCTTGGATGAATGCATTGTTGATAGGTTCCTCTAGACGTTGTTCAACTGTAGTCGCAATCTGCTCTAACTCTGCTCCTTGGCCTTCTACCTCTGTAAACACTTGGTAGGCCTTGTCTTGTACGGGTTGGAGCCTCTGAGTTACTTTCATAACTCTGCTCTGGATAGTATGGATTTGTTGTTGTGTAGTGTGTTTCTCTTGGGAGCGCTTCATTCTTTCCACAACTGACAGGGACTTCAACTGCGCTTGTATATTTTCAGCTTGATACTTCGCCTCTTGTAGCTACGACTCCAGTGCCTTCAATTCTGGGTTCTCCGTGAGTTGTTTGTAGGTCTAGGCACTGTGATCATTGAGTTGCTTACATTCCAGGGTAAGAGCCTTTAGCCTTTCAACTGCGCTCCAGGCAGTTGCTCCTCTTTGGTATCTTACGTCTTGTGGGGTCTTAGGTACAGTGCGTAGCTCCAAATCTGCTATGTGTTGCTATAGTTGTTGGATGGCTTTTGCGAGTTGGTTCACCTGCTATGTAACTCAGCCTTCTACCTTAACTGTCACAGAGCAAAGTGTTATGTTGACCGATTCTTTTACTTCGAGTTGCCCCGCGAGAAACTATTCCTTTTCTTGTTGTAGCTTAGCTTTTTCTTCATCAAACTTCGCTTGGAGAGCAAGTTTTTCCTATTCTGCAGCAATGAGTTTCTCTACGAGTACTCCTTGTAATTGTGTCAAAGCCTGGGTGGCTTGCTCTGTTTCTTCCTATGCTCGTCGAAGGCGAGCTTCAACTGTATTGGCTAGGCGGTGGAGTTGGGTTGACTCATCTCCCAATTCTGGTTCTCCTGGCGCAGTGGAGACTGCGCGGCTGAACTGTAGGGATTGTTGTACCCCTTGGAGTTCCGTCTCAATTCGATCATACATCTCCTCTTTCTTTGCTTCTTGCTTCTCTGTTATTTCTAGCGAAGCATCTTGCAGGGCTGCTATGAGGAAGTCGAAGTCATCGGAGGTGAGAACAGTCTACATCTTGGTCATGGTGGCCTTCGATTTCTTTCGGGAGGAAGGTTTCGGAGGTGAACCTTTCCTCTTCTTCAGGGGACCAACCTCGTCTCCTTGCTTTTGTTTGACTTCTTTGTCATTCAACTCTTCACCATCACCTCCTTGCTCTGGTGATATGGAAGTAGTCTTGACGGATGCGCTGTCTATCTCTTGGACCTCCTCGGTCTTCTTTGTTCTGCTAGGTCCGGGTGTATCCTACACAATTTCTGGGCTGTCAATGTTGGATATCTCCGCAGGGTCTGCTGAAATAAGGAGATCTCCCAACCGGTCCTTAGTGATCTCCTCCAAGTCCTCCTCCGTCAGCTTGTAGTAGGATTGAAGTTGTTGCTTGTGGTCGTCGGCGTGCGTTGTGATGTAAATAAAATGTTGATCCGCATTGAACTTCATCAAAGGCCAGAACCGGTGTAGGGTGTTCGGGGTCATGTGAGGCTCTGACTGTATGGCTATCTTCAGATGATTGTAGTAGGTATGAAAAACAACATTTGACTACCACTGTTTATTCATGTCACTTGAGTACCACAGTGTCTTGAACTTCACGACTAGCGGTTCAAAAGGCTCGATGTCTAGGAGGGTCATACCTTCCGACATCTCCCAAGTAATAAAATCTATTAGGATAAAGAGCTAGCTAAAATGAAATTCATATCCTTGATCATGTGCTTCTCTGCAGTTGAGTTCCAACTGGTTCACCAGGTACTTCGTATAGTTCATCTGAAGGCCTTCCGCGCACTTCCCTGCGAGGTCGATTACAAAACCGGTGACTTGGGTAGGTCGGTTCCTTCGTACTAACTTCCCTGCGATCAACTAACAGGTGAGGCGCACTGTGCCACTCTGGATAGAAGCTACCTTGTAGCCTAGCATGCCCTTCTCGACGTTGCCATAAGTGTCCTTGATTCTCTGTGCTAGAGTGCGATCCATGGATTTTTCGTGGTAAAAATCTTGTGGATCAGGTCCTTACATACTCAAGCCCGTGATCTGATTGATCAACATCGGATCAACTGTTATACGACGATTTAGCCACAAATACCCACCATGGTAACAAGACAACAACAGTTTGACACATGAATTCACCTCCTGGTGTCTTCTGAAGTGGGGAATCTTCATGACGTTCAGCAGGGTGGACTACACGAGGTTCATAGTCCACGACTGGGGGATTATCTTCGAATTCTTCCCCTTAGTTCTGGTCAGGTACTTATGTGGAGTGAGCATGTTATAGACTTTGCGATCTCTGAGGTTGAAGTCGCTAAACTTCAATGCTGCAATCTTATCTTGGTCTGCTCGAACTGCATGTATCCCCTTCGGGGGGTACACCGTAACCAAGGTGTATTCAAAAGATCTAGGCACACTGTCTTGATTTACTGCACCGCTCAGAGGTGGAATATAGGTGGGTAATATAGTCAGGATCAATTTGACATTCGCTAGATCATCTTTGTGCTTGGTTCACTTTTCATCTGATGGTTGGGATGGTTCGGTTCTGTGAGCAGTGGACGAAGAGGCTGGCAGTCCTCTCGTCGATGATTTTTGTACACTTGTAGACATCGACATCACTCTTTCAGTCATGAGGTTGATCAGAACTTCTTCAACAACTTTCTCTGCAAAGCTCAACTCGTCCGACATACACGCTCGAGGTTAACAATCTCAGGTTTGGAGGGTAACTTAGACACAGTAATGGGATAGAGGGCAAGAGCATGATGAACACTGTGTAAAATCAACAAGTTTGTGAGCTCAAATTCAAAATTGGCAAAAGTGTTCTCGGTGCATGGCACGATGGGATAAATAGGAACTCGGCAACGGGTTGCTTGCAACGGATATGAAGCCTTTTTTAACTCTGTTATGTCCGTTATGGCATGGTACCAACAGTCGGATGGCGAGTTGTTTGTCCATAAATGTCTTTCTACCCATTCAGAATGTTTTTCTAGCGGTTATAATGTCCCCAACGACTATATTTCTTCGCCATGGTGAAGTGCCATGTGACGATGTTCTGATATCCCGACGAAGCTCCAATTTTGCAAGTTTTCCTTCTACGAGGTTTCTTCTGGATCTTTCTGTAACTTTTCGATCTTAGCCCTCTTCTTACTTAGCTTCATAGACTTCTTCCCAGTGAGCTTCGTCTCAGTATGCCTTTTTCCATTCTGATTTTTATCTTCTTTTGGCATAGTACCTTCGCGTTTTTGAGATTCTTTCCTAAGATTCGAGGGTGATCCTTCTTCTTTATCTGGAATATGTACTTCAATCTTTTGTGGGTCTTCTAGTGTTCTTGCAACTTCGACATCCAAGTCTCTGGTGCTAAATAGCTTCGATCTATTCTTATGTTCTTTAATCAAGTGTGCGATCCTTCTAGTCATGAATTCTTTTAACTCTTGCTTCTTCTGCTCTAAAACTTCTTCTTCTTCTTGCCTTCTGGCTTGATCTCTTTTAATCCAAGGTTTTCCTAGTAGCATGGTAAATGGTGCACTGTCCTCAATAAATGTAATGATCTAAAAATCTTCTTCTATCGAAGCTCTATTGACAGTCATAGGTATCCATGTGAGCTTTCCACATAGGTTTATCAACTTTCCTTTGAATAGTCCTATTCCTCCTAATGAAGGAATAATAGCAGGCCTCGCTATAGCTTCCCAAGTTCTCTCTGTCATGATATTCACCTGTGTTTCCTCATCTAGAACACAGTCAATGTCGAAGTCTCCAATTCTTGCTTCAAGACATTCATTTTCTTTGAAGATCTCTGATAATTTGACTTGTCAGTGGTCATTCAGGGTTTCTCTCATATGTAGCAATACTTTTTTCTGATTCTTTTTGGGGTTCGACCATAATCTTAGTTTATGGATCTGCCTTAGGGTCTCCTTGTCTCATGTTCATTTCTTCAAGCTTAGCAATCATTCTAGGGCAATCCAATACTTCATGGTTCATAGCTTTACAACAAAGACAACTAGGTCTTCTCCCAGGGCATTCCTTGGCAAGATGTCTTGATTTTCTGCAACTATAACAAAGGGTTAATCCTCTCTTTCTTTTAAATGATCTCCAGCCTTTCCTGCACTGCACGCTAGGATCATGGTAGCTAGCCTGCAAACATTTCTTTCTAGGGTCCTACATACACTTGTTAGTCCAAACATTCTTTCTATGCATAGGTATCACACATTTTTCACTATTCTTATCAGATCTACTCATATCAAATCTTCTTTCATCTATTAATACCCTAGTTTTCAAGCTAGGATAGAATCTATCAAACATACCTAGATCCATACTATTGAAACATAAATTTTCACTTATCTTACTTCTTACAGAGCACAAAGCTTTCAGATCTAGAACTTTTCAAATATCTTTACCTTTATCAGAGCACAAAGCTTTCAGATCTTACCTATTTTAATAAAAAATTCTCACTTTTACCTTTCTCAGAGCACAAAGCTTTCAGATCTTGCCTTTTTTCTTCAGATCAGACTTCTTTTCCTTAGCACAGAGCTTTTCAAACTAAGTAGATTACTGCGCACTAGAGCAACAGATCTACGCACATAACTTTCACAATGTTAGGTCAGATCTTTGCACAGAGCTTCTTCTTCCTCAATTCCCAGTAATCACAGTTCCAGGTCCCGGCAACGGAACCATTTGTTGTCATAGGGGCAGACCCAGGGTTCAAAACTACAACAATGCACCAACAAAACCCTAACTACCGGACCTTTCGACAACACCTGCGAAGCAGGTGAAGTCTCACCCGAGGTAGAGGCAAGGGTGGTTGCAGGACTCAGGTGTCTGTAATCTTAGCTCGGGCACAGATCTGTGATTATAATACTTAATAGAGCACTTAGCATTGTTAGTTCATCATTGTTTAACCAATATCTACTCCACAGAGAAAACAGAGCATCGCAACATTCACCCTGATCTAATGTATTTAAGCACTTAGCATATATAAATGGATCAGATCTAGCAGATTCAAGCACTTAAGCACATTCAATTATATCAAATCTAACATCCAGATTCATCATAAGCACAAAGCATAAATAGATCTATCTATCTATCTATATCAAGCACTTACTAAATAACACATAAATACATCAGAACATCGCACAGAGCAGAATAACACAGTATTTACGTGGTTCATCCCCACCTTGGGGCTACGTCCACCAACTCTTCTTCTTTATTAGCTTCAATCAACCATCTACATGCACAAAGCCACAAAAACCCTACTCCGCATAGGACAGAAGATCTGCACAGCTCGCTAGATCCTTCTTCCTTGCGTTACAACACAAAGCCCTTCACAGTTTGTTACAACCACTTGCACTTAGCTCTGTAAGCCTCTCATAGTATGCACAAAACATCTACAAACTGTACTGCACTTAGCACTTAGCTATCGGCCTTTCATCACTTAGATACGCTTCTTACATTGCCTAGACATCTATTTATAGTTTACAAAATAGGCCTAAACATGGGTAAACCCATGGGCCGACATCCCATTCCCATTACATAATCCCAAAACCCAAAAAGGGGCCGAGATCCCGCGATCTCTGCTTCGTCTTGCGCTCCGCCTTCGACAGGCTATCGAAGTCCCCAAAATAGGTCAACATGACCAAGAATCTCCCAAAACTTGGTCAAGGGCCAACACCTTTATCCCCTTCTTCCCATGAAATGAGGTACAAGCCCTTCTTCGGGTCAATAAGCCCAAAAACCCAAAAGATGAGGAATTGAAAAGGAGAAGGTGTGGAAAGTGGTAAGTATGTGTGGGAATGGTACGATGACCCTTCAAGGACACCCCCTAGTAGAAACCATTTTCTCGAGGGTGAACCGCTTACTGGGAAAACATGTCAACCACCAAGGTGAAATGAGGGAAAATGTATAATTTCCAAGCAAACGTCTTCATAATCAAGAAAGGACTCTTTGCAACATGTTCAAATGTTTCAATTATTAAAATGAAACTTAACATGAGACTAGACTTGTTACCTCATTAAGAAAGACCTGTTGTCCCTTATGGGCCATGTTGGTGTGGTGGACGTTGTTCTTGTCAATGAATGGTGATGTGTGGTGGAGAGGAAGGGCTCTATCTGCTCAATGTGGGCTCACTTGGTCATTTGGCTCTCAACACTCCATTTCTTCAACATGCGGGCCTTGATACATCATCTCCTTAGTTACCCCTAGCATGTGGTGGGTAGTATTACCATGTAATATCTTATATCTTTTGTGAGTTAATGTTTATTCGACCATGTGAAATTGAAAACATCGTATCTAGAGAGGTTTTAGAGTAAACTTTGATCAATGAATGGGATAAATCTTACCTTGTGTGGACCAAATGTATTGGTACATTTTAGATTCGTATATTTAAGTGACTTTTGAAGCTTATATGACTACATGGTTGCAACCAAAGTGGTTGAATTAGCTAGGAATGCTTCTCGCTTCATTAAAATTGGGCTTTGATTGCTCTAGATCTACAAATCCCACTCATCATCAACTATACACTTGTAACTTTGATTTCAAAATTTTATTTAAAAACAAAAATGTAGGCTATTGATTTTCAGTTCCCAACACCATTGTTTTTTTTCAAAGCAATTTAGGAGGGTCATGACCCCCTTATTGGCCCCTTAGCCATGCTTTTCTTGAGAAAATTTCCATTTTCCAGGCCCTTCATCTTCTTTACTAGTTGGTTGTTCAACCATCCTCTCGCTTCCACTTCTTCAACGATTCACATACCCTGTTGTTGGCATCCCCTTATACCATCGATGGAAAACCTTTACTCCACATAGACCACATCAACCATCCATTATTCTCCCAACAACCCCTTCCCTCATGTTAGGGGTCTTTGTTACTTCTTCGTTGCCCCCCTTAAGTCAACCATCTCTCCCTCCTATATTGTCGACACTTTCCCCTAAACTCATTGATGGAACTATTCAAACACTCAATCTATGCTCCTCCCCATAATCATTCGTCCATTCTCCCACTGGGAAAAACATCCCCACTATCATCTTTTTCCCCCATATCTCAACACCCTGTAGACAACCCAACATAAGAAGTACCAAATCAACAGGGCCCTCGACGTGGCTACCTCTTAGTGCCATGAAAACTTGCATAACTGCCATGTGACACTTTTAATATCTACCACATCACTCCCTCCTATATGGTGCTTTTAAAGCTTGACATATCATCAGTTATACAACCCGCATCAACATCTATGCAATGCCACAATAAATCTTGTACAATGTCACATCATATTCCATACAGTTCTATGTCATCTTCTATGCATTTTCATGCCATCGTCGATACACTACCATGTACACACTTTATTCCTAGTGAGCAGTGCCACCTAGTACTACACCATCAACCTTGGGACCCTTCTCTGAACATCTGTAATTTGCTCTTCAATTTATCAAGGTAATATCTCACTCATCCAACAATAAGCAAATTTTTATTTTAAGTAACTGTTTGAGCGTTGCACATTGGTCTCACTGTTTTTTGCATAATATGTCCTCTTACCTACACATTTTTCTATTTGATGAAAACTCATAGTCCATACCCCATTTTGGAGACTTCTAAGGGACATAACTTCTTCATACCAATTCCTTTTTTAGTCTTGTTTTTTTTCTAATTGTACATTTTTTCAAGTTCTAAGAAATTATTATGATCTATTTGCAATATGGATGCTTACCCTCGAGAGATATGTTTGACCATAACTAACTATTACTCATAAAAGGCCTATATGGATGACTTACTTAGAAGTAAAGGTGTTTATCGTATCACAATAGGGATAGATTTGACACCAATGGATAATGAGAGGCTAACAAAATGGTTGAATATAAATCACAAAGCTAGAGGATTAATTGACATGTATGTATTTGAGAATTTGAAATTTCATCTTCACCACGTGGAAGCACCATGAGAAGCCTGGTTCAAATTTTGAAAATCTATGTGGAAAAATCAACTTAATCGATGCCCATCTATTGGGAAAATATCTAATTTCACTTGATCATGCAGATTTCTCGAAAATTGAAGGTTATTTTTCCAAGCTCAAGTTATTGATGCTTCAACTTAGTGATTGTAGCATCATTGAGTACGTTGATCGAGCTATTATTGTTATAATTTTCCATGATCAATTTATTCATCAAGTGCCATTTGTTGTTTTTTTTTTATCTACTTTTTATTCTACAATAGATGCATTAGTTTCTAACTTTTCCATGCCTTCTTTTGAAATTATTTGTGACATATTAACAAGAGAGAAATATAAGCTCTTGTGAATGGGTTCTCTCAATACAAGTTCCAAACAAAAAGACCTTGATTGTTTACAATAACAGTGGTAACACGCCTTTCATGAATTAGTCAAAAGGATCCAAATATCCCAAGAACATCATGTCCACCTTAGCGCTTCCTCCTCCAAATTCTAACAAGGGATCCAAATAAAACAAGAAGAATTCTCCTAGGACTTGTTCATTCATGGCAAAATTAGGCATTTACATGCACATTGTTGGAAGAATATGCAATCATTGGAGGAAAAAATGAAGAAATTTAACATTCAATTAGATTCTTTCACCTCTTCTTTTGCTACTACTTTTAAACCTCATGCACTTTTTGCTACATCATGCACTTCTATTAGTGAGTGGATTTTAGATTCAAGGGCCTCTCATCATATGGCTAACAATAGGACTTTGTTTTCTAATATTGATGATTGTACAACCCAACATATCTTTATTGGTGATAATTCCCCATTATATGTTGTAGGAGCATGCGTTATAAATATGGACAATGAGAAAATCAATAATCCATTTTATATTAAATCCCTATTAGAGAATTTGGTTTCAATTTACTACATAATTCATTCATGTGAAGGCAAAACTGTTGAGTTTTCACCACATGATGTTGTAATTCAAAATCTAAAATATCCATCTAATGAAATTGTGTCTAGATGTGTTAATGATTCCTCAAGGTTGTACACGTTTGATAGCTTTAAATCATCAATGCCTACCACCGTCTTCATTGCTCATGATGATGACTTGAGCAAACATTAGCAGGAGTGATTGGGTCATTGATACTACTGCTACTCGCAACAACTTTCAAAGCACCATATGGTAAGTATCCTACCTTTTGTCTCTTTCAATAATCGTGTGTGTAATGGTTGCATAATTGGCAAACATCGTAGAGTTAAATTTCAATTAGGCCAATCATGGTGAGCACAAGCACCATTATAGTTGGTTCATAGTGAAACAAGTGCAACATTTCACACTCCATCCTTTTCTAGTGCATGGTATCTTCTAAAATTCATTGATGATTTCACCTCACACACATGTGTTATTAACAAAAAAAGTGATATTTTCAGTATTTTTGTTGTTTTTAAAGCACTCACTGAAAATCATTCAGGGAATCTAAGTAAGAGAATTTGAACCAATAACATAGGGGGTATGTTAATAGGAACTTCATTAACTTTTTATCTACTCATTGCATACAAATGTAGTACTTTGTGCCCTATACACCACAACAAAATGGTGTCATTGAATGTAAGAATGACACACTTATAGAAATGGAAAATTATATGGTCTTTGCCCCTCAATTTTGAGCTAAACTTATACATTATTCTATCTCTATTTTGAATCATACTCTTACTAAGGGAGTATATGTTGTATATCCAAAAGAATATTGGTATATAATTGAGCCCAATGTAAGTCATTCTAAAGTATATTGATGCAAACCTTGGGCCAATAAAGCCATGGAATTAAAAAGTGAGCAATACATATGTATTGGTTATTCTAGTGATGTTAAACCATGCAAACTATTTATACCTAACACAACAGAGGTAATCATACAAATAGATGTTGAATTTGATGAACACTTGTTGGCTTGCATGCCTACATATTTTTCTTTGCCAATTTTCTCCTCTTCACCTTCTTGTTATTCTCCAGGACTTGTATCCTTTTTGAATGATGATTCTTCTTCTTTGGATGATGAGCATGAAAAGGAACCACCTACTCCTCCATTCAAGTATGACAATCCTTCACCTCTAGTTGTTCCTCTTCCAAAATGGGTCCATCAAAGAAGGAAAGTTGTTGGTACTTCATTTGGTGATCCAAATGTTTATCATAAGACTCACTCTCAGTTTGAACTAGTTAGTTCAACTCCTATGGCCAAGCACACCAAGACAAGTAAGTGGTCGTCCTAAATGGGAAGAAGCTATAGAAGCAGGTGTTGGCCCCTAATATGGTGTGAGAAGATTGTGATCACATACGTGCAACTAGTACCGACTCCACTCTTCTAGTGGCATGATGTTCCAATTCACATTTGATGAGAGCACTCTTACTTGATCATTCATAGCAAAAAATGATGACATCATTCAAAGACTCTCGCTACATCATGTTTTCGTTTCACACAGTGGAATTGCCTAACAAACTCCATGACAATATATCATCTTGTCACTAGATATTTTACACACGTTCACATTGACAATTGCACATGTAGATGGTACACATGATGATAACACCTCTTGGTTTTAGTTGTTATCTTCAATTGTGCTGTGGTTTTTTGCTTGTATGTGGTGTTAGTGTTTCCTATGTTGGCCATGAACATCAGTGTAATCTAATAATGTATCTTTACATTCTAAATTATTGTCTTTTGCTTAAGAATACCATGGTGGATCATAATTTCCCTTTAGATAAGTGTCATCATCTCTTGAGTCAAGTTTTACTACTAGAGGCCTAAGTAGGCGCAGTGTGTTCATATCCCCTAACCATATTATAAACCCTTAAATCCTCCCATTCACTTCCATACACATTCATCATATTCTTGCTTGTTGTTGTCTTGTCATATGTCATACATCGAGGCATATCTTTAATAGTCACATGAGGAAAGCCTCATCTTAAGAGCTATAAGATTGAGGATAAAGAAACTAAATTTAAAAAGAAAGGCAAATAATAGAGCTCGAACTATGCCACCTCGCTATGAGGCCAATGCCCTAAGTCTCGTGCTTAGCAATGCATATCTAAAGAAAAGGTACCAAATACAATTTTTAAAAAGGCAAGAAAGGGGGTAGTAAGAAACAATGCCAAGGAACGGTAACTCAATGTTAAGTGCTTCATCATCTTTAAAGGCACTCGTGTGGATGGACATCTTTAAAGACATTGTGTGTGGCTATGAGAGTCAATTCTGTTGGAATATTTAGCAATACTTGGAAGGGGGAGGGGGTGAATTAGTGTTGCACTTTTTAAACAATATTTAAGACTCTTTTTGACTTCCATTAATCATCCCAAAGGTTATAATCAACAATGCAAAGAACTAACCATGCCAATAGAGTCACAATACACATATATTTTACGTGGAAACCCAAATGGGAGAAAACCACACAATAATTCTTTAATAAAACTTGTAGGCACCAATCTAATGTTACAATATTTGCAGGCACCAACCTGCTTTTACAATATTTGCAGGCACCAACCTGCTGGAGACACCAATCTCCTCGATTGCGCACTAACTCAACAATAAGGTTTGTAGGCACCAACCTGTAGAAGACATTAATCCCATTGGTTGAGAACCAACTCAACTCTTCCAATAGGCACCAACCTACAACTATAGTATTTGTAGGCACCAACTTGCAGGAGACACCAATCCCCTCAAGCTGTTAATAATATCAGATTGACTATTTTCTTCAAGACTTCACCTGTACAAATCTGTTGCTTTGTCTCTGTTGTCACAACGTTCTCCACCTACTTACATTCTTCATGAATTCAGAGACTCATTAGACCTTGCACCTCCCAGCCACCCTTAGACATTCACAACCTTCTTCCTTTCATTTTTTTGCAACTCGAGAACCTTCGAGCCTCATCCTTTTCACTCTCAGATACTCCAACCTCATAGCTCCTTCACATCTTTTCCTATTCACTTACTTTTCAAAACAATTTGGCATGATTATTTATATCGACCTTGTGTCTCCAAGTGTTTATGCAGATATGAAATTTGATGGGGTCAGCCCTAACTCCCTTTATTTCTTTCTCAAAATCAAGGTTCACAAATCCTTCACATTCGAATAAAATACCTCCATGAAAACCGATCTTGGTTCCCTTTTGTTTCACGCGATCTCATTCACTGGTCTTCAACACTTAGCCACTATCATATCGTCTCTTCAATGAATCCTCAATCGTTAATGTGATCTCCTTCATATTGAGACTATCGGGGTGCTGAAACACTCTGTTATCGCACAAGTTGTAGGTTGGTAAAAGCCCAACCCAAGCACCAATTGGCGACAACTAGGAGGGAACCTACCCTCTGTCACCTTAGGTAGGTGTCCTCGTTAGTTTAGAGGTGAGGTAATCACCTCAAAGGGGGAATCCCGATGACCTTAGGGGGGATTGAGACGAAAAGTGATAAGTATGAGATGATGTCCCTAGAGGTCAATTCTATATGGTATGAAAATATTGGGAAAGAGTCTTGGGAAGTTTCAAGGGTTGCCAAATGAGTTTAGTGACTTGCCAAGTATGAACACTTGCCCGAGACACAAGGAAAACAATGCGTATAATGTAGTATGTTGGTTGGAAAAGCAAGTTAAGCTTGTTGTCCCTAATTGAAGCAAATATAGGAGATATATATCAACTTAAAAAAGATGGTCAATAAGCCAAAATAAAGTTCTAAGCATATGATAAAATAAACAAGAGGTAAGTTAGTAAAAGCTAGCTCAACTCACCAATGATTAAGCAATAACTTAAGCACAAAGAGGGATGATGAAACAAAGAAGTTGATGTAATGATATTATCAGCCTTATGGATGTAGCAAACCAAGCATAACAACAACAAAATCAAGCACAAGAAACCACCTCTAACTAGCCCAATAGGTGCGCTAGGCCTTGTAGAGGGTTAGGGTAAAGTTAGGGCTAAATCCTAGGGTTAGTTTAGAAGTTATCAGGCATTAGATGGTTAGTTTTCTATAACCCTAATGTATGTAGGTTAGTTTTGTAACAACAACAAAAATTTGTGGGTGAAAGGTGACACCTTAATGAGGTAAGGGAGCCAAAGGCTCAAATAACACTTTCCCAAAGAGACAACCTTGAAATTTGAAATTTGTACATTTACCAAGGAACCAATTTATTTATCCACTGCAGCAAGTAAATGACCAGTGCCTTTAATTAAAGGGTTATTGGAGTCAAGCAAAGAAAGAGCTAGAGGTACTACCTCCTTGGGGGTGTAAATCCTCTTACTCCCCAAGGCAAGTATCTCTAGATAGGGTTTAGGCTAAGAGGGTGTATGCCCTTATACTTCTCTTAGCAAAACCTTGTTAAACCAATAACATGTAAGCATAAAGTGATGTAGACTAAGGTGGGGGTGTATGCCCTTATACTTCCCACCTAGATCTATCTAATAACATTGACTTGAACAATGAATGATAACAATAATGTAAAAACCTACGAATTCAAGGAAAAAGCTAAGACAAACCACTACAATAGCAAGAGAATAGCCTTCCAAGGATAGTGCATCACTTCCATCAACCAATAATCCAAGAGATAGTCATAAAGAACAGCACAAGAGAGAGAGAGCTAGCCAAAGATAGCGAAAATTTCAGTCCAATGCTTCTCCAAGTGGGAGAGTTATATTATGAAATGAGATCTTATGATCTCTATTTATACAAAATGTTTCCAAAATAGTTTGTCTGTATAATTTTAGGGTAAACCACAAGACTAGCAGCCAACAACCCTAATCTTGCTCCTTTTACAAAATAGTATTAAACAATTCTCTTAAAATTTACTTTTACACAAAAGAACCCTAATTCAAGGTGACGCCACCCCTTTAGGGGACGTTTTGACACTAGGAGCAAGTCGTTGTTGTTGGAGAAGTGTAGTTAGGATTCCCAAAGCCACATGTCAATCATCCAAGTCATTTCCTTCATGGTCAAAGCCTCATTCTCCTCAAAACATCCTTATGCCAATGAATGATAGTCTCACGACCAAACCCTAGCCCTCCTAGGTGACATCATGCCTCTATAGGTGATGTTTTGCCTCTCCTAGGAAAGACGTTTGGTATGTGAGGGCTAGGTTATGTCATCCACAATGTCTTGTAGGCCTCCGAAGGTATGTCTCTCTCATCCAACATGTGGACCCTTGACATCCACCTTTGGGCTTCAAGCACAATGGAAGCCCAAGCTAGGCTTGTCCCTCCAAAACTATCCACCAATTAGGTCTTGTAAAGACAAATAAGCACTCCCTCAAAGGATCTCAAGTCAAAATATCATGATAAGTAAATCACATTAATAAATGAGTCACTTAAGCATGTGCATCAAATATTACCATGTCAAATAATTAAGTGCTCAAAGACATTATGCGACTTGCCAAGATTGGATATGGGAGGGTTGACGAGGTGTCCTATTGGGTAGATCTTGCCCTAGGTCAAGGAGTGTTTACAAGAGATCCCTCTCTAAGCCATGTAAAGTGGATGAAGTGGTTAAGGGTCAAGACTAAATGGGCATGGGGTTCATGACATACAAGGGGTTGTAGTGTCTCATTCATGTGTGCCTTTGTAGAGGGTGTGTGGCATGTTCGTTTGTAATGCAATTTTTTCAAGCCCATCGTTTTTCCATTCTTTGTTTCTTTTGAAATTTTGGGAAAAGTTGAAGGCCACTGTCCCGGTGTGGTGTTCAGATAATGACAGTGTCACTCACAAATACCCAGTGGAAATGAGAAGGTTGGCTCATTATGCGACCCCATTTCTCTCAGCCATGCAACTGAGAGCCATTACCTTGGCTTGATGACTAGATGATGGTAATGTCATACCACTAGATATCCATGATTATGATAGGTCGACTCATGATGAGATCTCCTATCCTCTAACCAACCCTTTAGGCATTCATAATCATTATTCTTGTGGGTCACCCTTTTCTTACAAATAAGTGTTTCATTGATTTCTTGGGGGATTCCCTGGGTGAAGCATCTGGAAGGTTTATATATAGGATTTTATCTTTTACCCAACAACAATCCCTCTGGGCCTTCAGCCCCTTCTTCCCATAGAATGAGGGACAACCCCTTCTTAGGTCAATACACCCTAAAATCCCAAGAGATAAGGAAATGGGGGGAAATAGTGATGGAAAGTGGTCAGTATGGTCGGGAATGGTACGATGGCTCTTTACGGGAGTTCCTAGTAGAAAACCAATTCCTAAGGAATACCACTTACTAGGGCACACTGTCAACCACCAAGGTGAAATGTGGCAAAAGGCATAATGTCCAAGCATATGTCATGAAATCTAAAGCAATCTAAGATACAACATACTCAAATGCTTCAAATATTGAAATGACACTCACCATAATACATGACTTGTACCTTATGGAGCAAGACCCATTACCTCTCAGAAACCAGCTGGTGTGGTGGATTTCATCTGAAAATATACCTTTGTGGTGGTGAGAAGGGTCTTCATCTGTGGAAATGGATATTGTTGGTCATGTAGTATCTCAACACTCCATATATGCAACCTGAGGGCCTTGAGACATAATCTCCTTAGTTATCCCTCAAAATGGGGATAACACACTCAACACCACCTTAATGCACAACAACCGTTATATCAGAGTCTTCATTGAATTGTCACCGTCGATTTGTGATCGGGTTCATCGGGACCACCAGGTTTATCGGGTCCCCGGGCTATCCATATATTAGCCTATCAGCCTCTCATCGGCCCTCGGATTCCCCTTCGTCAGAACCCATCGAGTCATAAATAACTCCACTCCAACTATATCCTCTCCAATGACACATATTCTAACAGATCCAATGATCCTTGGAGTCTGAGATCAATGGCTCTGATTGCATCGATCCTTCAACCTGCACGACGATTATCTCCCATCCTTTAATCTGTTCATGGGATGGTTAGGTGGGGTCCATGATAGAAGTATGTCTGAGAATCATCTCGCTTGCACGTCGACCTATGTTCTAGATCACTCCTTGGATATTCTCATCATCAGGGTGCTCCCACTCTGATGGCTCATACTCCAATGAATCCAAAGATCCTCAGAGTCTAGAATCAACGACTCACAATTATTCTCAAAGTTCTCGTCATCGGAGTACCTCTCTTGTAGGCAACATAGTCCACTCTGACCATCACTTCGTCGTTCCAAATCAACGGCTCGCAATCATTCTCGGATATAACTTCCTATGCATTCTTTAGACTTTAGCATAACGTGATCTGTCAGCCACATCTTCATGTACTTGGTTTTTGTAACTCGTAGACCCTATAATTTCTTCATGGGCTCGTCTTGTCCCTTCCAACATTCAATTTCACTATTCCTTCTATAGAACTTGGATTTATTTGGATTTCTACCATAACTCGGGGTAAACACCTAGAGGTGCATCAAGGCAACACACATAAGTATTCAATGCACAGGGAATCATCTACGCTTGGGAACATTCTTCCTTTTTCTGGTTGGATCGATCCTTGGACTTGTCATTTACACAGGGTAACAAGAGTTAGTATCCCCCTTACTTTGACATCCATGGTTGTCAGAGTATTTGACATCAATGACAACATAATCCAACAATCTCCCCATTTGTCATTGATGGAAACACATTTTTGAACTTCACAAGTTTATGTAAGTCTCCCCCTATCTTTGTATTGTCCCCCTTTGACGCCAACGATGAAGGGATACCATATCTCCGTTATCTACTATGTCACCAACAACCGTCCTTTCCTTCTGCTACTCCTTTGAGATTGTGCCTCTCCATGAAGTTTTCTTAAGTGACTCCCCAGGTGAAAGTGCTTGTTTTTTGTGATTTATTGTACCACTTCCTTATTTATGCACTCTCCCCCCTGAGCTTTTGTTTTTGTTGAGCTCCCAAAAAATTTCAATTGACACTGTCATACCTTAATAAAAAATGGGAATGACTCCCATCTTTTGTCTTGGAAACTCAAATGTATCTATGGGCAATGGTTTTGTAAATATGTCTGCAATTTGTTCCTTTGTTGGCACATATTCCAACTTTACAACTCGGTTTTCAGCTTGTTCTCTTAGAGCATGATACTTGATAGGTATGTGTTTTGTTTTTGAATGCATCAAAGGGTTCTTAGAAATGCTTATTGCACAGGTGTTATCTCATAGTATAGAGATTGATTATTTGTGATCAATCTGAATGTCTTGTAAAGTTTGTTTCATCTAAAGAATTTGTGTGCAACATGATGCTCCTGCAATGTATTTTGCTTCTATGGTTGACAGAGAGATTGATGATTTCTTTTTGCTCAACCACGAAATTAGGCAATTTCCTACAAAGAATGCACCTCCACCTTTGTTTATTCGATCATCTACACATCCTACCCAATCAACATTTGTGTATGCTTTCAAGGTAAAATCTTCACCTTTTAGTTAACCACAATCCTGTTGGGTATGTGTTATATTCTTTGCATGTGTGTGTGTGTGGGTGCGACAGATACGACAACTGCTATTTTTAGCGGATTTTGCTATTTTTAGCTGATTTGTAAATTAATCCCGGATTAAGGGATTAGGGTTTTGGTATCTACGGAATACCTAAAAACATTGTATATATTGTATGGCGAATGGTGAAATTCGATATAATGAAAATAAGAAAGGTTTTCCCGGTTGAGGGTTTCCGGTAAAAATCTCTGTGTAATTTGTGTATGAGCCATTGATTAATTTTTGTATTGCTTAAGAATCTATATGCATTGCTTTATTTCGCAGGTTTAAAACTTACAAATCCATAGTCCAAAGTACCCTTCAGATATATGAATATTCTCTTGAATGCATGTACATGAGATTCTTTTGGTGCAGATTGAAACCTTGCAACAATTCCAACTTCCCACATCACATCTGGCCTTGAAGTCGTTACATACAACAAGTTTCCAATCATAGACCTATACAATTTTTGATATGTTTTCATGGATTCATCATCTTTGTTGAGTTTGCATCATATGGTCATGGGGGTGGTGACTGGTTTGTAATCCTCTGTTTTGAACTTCTTGAGCATGTCCTTAATGTATTTCATTTGAGATATAAAGATATCTTTCTTTGATTGCGAGATATGCAGTCCTAAGAAGAATGATAGTTCTCCTAACATTGACATCTCGAATTCACTTTTCATCTCTTCAACAATTTTTTTGCTTAGCTTGTCTACATTACTTCAAAATATTATATCATCCACATAGACAACAATTATTATCATGTCTTTGTCCTCCTTCTTGATGTAGATGTTGTTGTCTGCAACTCCTCTTTTAAATCCTTGTTGTTGTAAATGCATGTCTAGTATGTAGTACCAAGCTCTAGGGGCTTGCTTTAGGCCATAGAGGGATTTCTTGAGTTTGCACACATAATCTCCATCTTCTGATAACTGAAATCATTCAGGTTGTTCAATGTATATTTCTTCTTCTAAATTTCCATATAGGAATGTTGATTTAACATCCATTTGATAGATTTTAAAGTTCTTGTAGAAAGCAAATGCCAAAAACATCCTAATTGCTTCCAATTTTGCCACAGGGGAAAAAGTTTCTTCAAAATCAACTCCTTCAATTTGAGCATATCCCTTGCATACGATTTTGATTTGTTGCTAACTACCTATCCATTTTCATTTTGTTTATTCATGAAAACCCATTTAGTGCATATTACATTTTTATCCTTGGGTCTAGGAACAAGATCCTAGGTTTGGTTCTTTTCAATTTGGTCCAATTCATCATTCATGGCATTGATCTAATGTTCATCTTGGCTGGCTTCTTCAAATTTACGAGGCTCTATTGTAGATAGTAAATAAAAGTTTACTTGATTATTTATTCTTCTCCTTGTTTGAGGTCCTGCACTCCTATTTCCAAGAATTTGGCTTTCAGGATGATTCTTTTGTACATACCTTGAAGGAGTCTTTGTGTCTTGTCTTTCTGTTTCATCTTCCTCTTCTATTTGCTGATATTTATTTTATTGATGTTCTTCATCTTATTGCTCTTCCTCTGATTCTTCTTCTTCTTGTTCCTCTTCATGTTGTCCTTCTTGCATAAATTTATCTTCTTTTATGCAACTTGTTTCTTTTGAAATCTGGTTCATAAAATGTGACTTTTCATTATCTACTTTCACATTTGTACTCGTTACTATCTTTTTCAACCTTAGATTGTAGAATCTATAGGCTTTACTGTTAGATGAGTAACCTAGAAAGATTCCTTCATTTATCCTGGAATCAAATTTACCCAAATTCTCTTCACTTTTCTTTATGTAACATTTACTCCCAAATACTTTGAGATAGTTAACTGTTGCAGTTCTGCCTTTCCACACTTCATATGGTGTTTTATCACGACTTGTTCTAACCAAACAACTATTCAGAATATGGACAACAATATGT
Source organism: Picea engelmannii (assembly GCA_009831015.1). Taxonomy (NCBI): domain Eukaryota; kingdom Viridiplantae; phylum Streptophyta; class Pinopsida; order Pinales; family Pinaceae; genus Picea; species Picea engelmannii. The sequence continues at coordinate 1,164,030 of ML799366.1, read as the reverse complement.
ACTGCTTCTCTCCAAAACATATATGATAGTTTGGAGTCATTTAACATAGTTCTTTCCATTTCATGCACGATCCTACTTTTTCTTTCTGCCACACCATTATGTTGTGGTGTCCTGGCTACTGAGAACTATCTTTTGATTCCATGCATCTCGCAACATATTTCAAATTCAATGGAGGTAAAGTCACCTCCATTATTTGATCGTAAGCTCTTGATTTTAAGATCAATTTTGTTTTCTACTAGTTCTTTAAACACCTTAAATTTATCAATTGCTTCCGATTTATTCATTAGAAAGGAAACCCATGTCATTCTAGTGTAGTCGTCTATAAGCAACATAAAGTAGTGCTCACCTTGTAAGCTTTTGGTTCTAGTTGGTCCACAGAGATCAGTATGAATGAGCTACAAAGGCTTTGAAGTTGAATGCTCCTTTTTTTTGAAGGTGACTCTGGTTTGCTCTCCATGTTGGCAATGTTTGCAAATGGGATCTGAAGGTTTTACAATTACAAGCAGATCTCTTACAACCTGCTTCTTTATGATTTTTACCAAATTGTCAAAATTCATATGTCCCATTCTTCTATGCAAAATCCAGATTTGATATATTTATTCCATGCAACACTTTTCTCCTTTTACTTCATCTAAAATGTATATGTTACTAGGAGTCCCAAGAGCCGTGGCAACCATTCTACTAGAATGTTCACTTCTTATTTCACACTTTTGAGAGTAAAAAATGAGAGTGTGTCCTTGATCACATATTTGAATAACATTGAGAAGTTTGTGTTTCATATCTTGAATAAACAATACATCTTTTGCTTTGGCTTACTTATTTCCAAGACTGATTGTTGCTTTTCCAATTATTTTGGTAAAATTATCATTTCCGAAAATGACATTGCCTCCTTTTGTCTGCTTAAGAGTTAAGAATATGTTTTGATCTCCTGTCACGTGCTTGGAGCATCCACTGTCAATATATCACTGACTTGTATTGCTTTGAGCATGTAAAGCTAGATTGTTTTCTTCCCCTTTTTGTTGATCTGCTTTTTTCTTCCATATTGTTTTGTTTTCTTCCTCATGTTTAGTGGAATATTTCTCTTTCATGTTCTGTCCCCTGGATTCCAATCTGCTTCTGCACGCATGTGCTTTGTGGCCAAAGTTATTACATTTGTAACACTCAATATTGGAGTTCATGAGCAGAGAAAAAGGATTATAATTTCTATCCACAAACTCTTGAGTTGTTTTGTTGCTTATATAGTCATTTCTGGTAGTCTTGTATATATCGCTACTTTCAGATAGTTATATCTTGTACTGGCCCTGTAGTTAATAGATTTATGCCCAAAATTATGACAAGAAAAACAATAACCAAGAAACATATTTTGATACCTTCTCGAAGGAGGTCTTCTTGGTGCAACATTTGTATTGGTGAACTTTTGAGATGTTTTGTTGTCCATATAATCATCCTTGGCAGTGTTGTAAGTACTTCTTGTGGTGGTAGGTCTTCTCAGTGGAACACCATTTTCAAATTCAACTATGTTGTGAAGATGAGTGATCTTTTGCTGCTCTTCCCTTTTCTATTTGTTATGTGCTTAATTTTCTGTAATGTTTCCACTTTGATTAGAACTCTTAAGCATATTTGCGTAGCTTTGAGTCTCCTCCCCTTCTTTTGGTATCTTAGAATCTGTTAAAATAATGTAACTACAAAGAGTATTCTTATTATTATTGCTATTTTATTTATAGGATTAATCCCCATTGTGGATTAATCATGTCGGTAATTGTATTAGGACCAAATCCCCTTTTGCGGATTGGTCATTAGACAATTGTAATAGGCAGAATAAGAAGTCGGCCCCAACAGTTATTATTGAGACCCATAATTAAATTAAAGGTGGGTTTACCCACCCAGAGTGAGAGGTCGGCCATGCCAGTGAAACCCTTTCACACATGCCGGTATTGTATATATAGGGAGGCTAGCGCCTCACTTTATCACACAACTCACTTGTTCATTCTCTTATGTGTTAGGATATTTAGACACTTAGGAGTTAGTTAAGATCTACTTGGTCTAATATGTCGTTAGGTAAAAGTGTGTTTCTTTAGTATGCATTAGTATGCATTTGTAGTTAGGAAATCCGACGGTCACGATATGTTCCCGAC
>ML799366.1:1097882-1143419 GCA_009831015.1 Picea engelmannii | reverse complement strand
TAATATGTCGTTAGGTAAAAGTGTGTTTCTTTAGTATGCATTAGTATGCATTTGTAGTGAGGAAATCCGACGGTCACGATATGTTCCCGACATAGAGTGATCCGACGGTTCATACTCTCCTCGATCTTAACGGCCATTGATCCATGGCTTAACACCAGATTGGTCCATGATCTATATTTAAAGAGCATGGAGGGTCATTTGCCGACGATCGATTGTGAGAAACTCTCTTGTAAAATCTCTCTGTAATCTTTTTCTTTACATTAATAAACTGCTCCAAGTGGCCGCGTTGGCTGGGGCCGTGGATGTTTCCCCGTAGGGGTTTTACCATGTGAAAACATCGATGTGTTGATCTTTAATCTGGTTATGTGAGTGGTTACTGAAGGTGTTCGTCCTCTGTTGGAATACTTGTGTTGTCGAACACACACGTGCCAGTCTTGTATATATAGGGAGGCTAGCGCCTCACTTTATCACACAACTCACTTGCTCATTCTCTTATGAGGCAAGCTGCAATTACCAGTTGGAGAGAGGGAGAAGAGTGGCACATCTTTTGGAGATGACTATCTGTATTGGTTTGAGTTATCTCTTGAACATTGTATTGGCAATTTATGATAAGAAAGTTTTTGCTGGGTTTTCTTTCCCTAGAGGATTTCCCAGGATAAATGCTGTGTCTCTTGTGAATGTGTATTTCTCAGTGATATTGTTCTTATGTTTCTCTTATCTATTGAAATGCAAAGAACTATAATAATGGCATAAACATTAACAAAATCAATATTTTTCTTACCGTTGTTATAGCCAAGACCAATTCTATCAAATGGTGACCTTTGAATATTTAGAATGTCTTCTAGAACTGTTGAACTCTTTTCAAACCTTAGGTTTGGGTTCAATTGTGCAACTGTCTTATCTTATTTTTTTCTTAGGAAAACAATTTCAAGCTCTCTTTCATGCATATATCCTCCATTTCTTTGAGTTTATTTGCCAAGATTTCTTCAATTATTTTTTCTTCCTCTAATTGTCTTTTTAGACTAATAGTCTCAGTTTCACCATTTGGTTCATGATGTTCTCCTTTTGATTTTCTTTACCATTCCTTGAGAGACTAATTTTTCTTTCTATTTTTTTTTTTCAGTTCACTTAGAACACAAATTAGTTTCAAGATTAACCTCTCCTTCCTCATCAGGGTATTCGGGTTTTGAGGTTTCATCATCAAAGAGTTTTGATTGATGGCCATGAATAAGACAATATTTTTGTTGTGGTCTTCTTCATCATAGGAGTTTCCTTCATCAATGGCATGCAATTTTTTCTTTTTCCTGTAATTCTTCGATTTCTCTTCATTTTTGTCACATATATAGTGAGCTTTGGTTTTCTTAAAATTAGAGTCCCTTTTGTAAGTACACTTAGCAACAAAATGTCCTAGTTTACCACAATCAAAGCACTTGAAGGGGAGCTTACCTTTGTATTTGTCAGTTCCTTTCTTGAGCCTCCTGACAAAGTTTTCTTCTTTTGCCTCTGATTTTTCTTTAGAGGAGCCATTTGTTTGGTTTCCTTTTGAGCTTGTCTGTTTTGATGCCTTGAATGTTGCCTCATGGTTTGACAGATTTTCCTGCATAGTTCTCATTTCATAGGCTGCTAGGATTCCTTGTAATTCATCCATTTCCAGACCATCTAAATCCTTCATTTATTCAATGACATATATCTTGGGGTCAAATCTTGATGGAAGTGTCTTGAGAACATTTTGTACAACAATTTTTTCATCTATGGTTTCACCCAGTCCTTTGATTGTGTTAATGATCTCATCCACACGAAGAAGGTAGGTTGTTATATATCCATATTCTCTCATCTTGATATTTTCAAATCGTCCCCTATGAGTTTGTAGTTTTTCCTTTTTGACTTTATCATTCCCTTCATATGTATTTTTCAACTTGTCCCAAATTTCTTCTGTTGTTCCAGAATGCATGACTTTGGTTATGATCTTGCTAATCCATCCAGAATACCATTCATGGATTTGGAGTTATTCTCATTGAGCTTCTTAACACCTACATCATAGAGTTGACTTTCAGGGGCGATGTAGCCATTCTTGATCGGCTTCCATACATCATATCCCAATGATTGTAAATAAACTCTCAATCTGATGCTTAAAATGCATAATATGATCCATCAAATAATGGAGACTTGTTTTTGGAGGTTCTTTCCTGGTTGTCCATGTGTGCCATAGGGATCTACCTTCTAGTAGTTAGACTGTTTCTGAAGGAACGTTGTTGTGATACCAATTGTTGGAATATTTAGCAATACCGATAAGGGGAGGTGAATCGGTGTTGCACAGTTTTAACAATATTTGAAACTGCTTTAACTTCCATTAATCATCCCAAAGATTATAATCAACAATGCATATAACTAACCATGTCAATAGAGTCACAATACACAAATATTTTACGTGGAAACCCAGATGGGAGAAAACCATGAAATAATTCTTTAATAAAATCTTCTAGGCACCAACCTATTGTTACAATATTTGCAGGCACCAACCTCTTGGACAAACCAATATCCTTGACTGAGCACTAACTCAACAATAAGGTTTGCAGGCACCAAACTGTAGTAGACACCAATCCCCTTGGTTGAGCACCAACTCAGATTTTCCAGTAGGCACCATACTACAACTCTAGTATTTGCAAGAACAAACCTGTAAGAGACACCAATCCCCTAAAGTTGTTAATAATATCAAATTGACTATTTTCTTCAATACAAATCTGTTTCTCTTTCTCTGCTGTCACAACATTCTCCACCTGCTTACATTCTTCATAAATTCAAATTCTCCTTAGAATTTGCACCTCCCAACCACCCTTAGACAATCACAACATTCTTCCTTTCATTTTTTTGCAACTCAAGAACGTTCGAGCCTTATCATTTTCACTCTCGGATACTCCACCCTCAGAGATTCTTCACATCTTTTCCTATTCACATACGTTTCCAAACAATATAGCATGGTTATTTGTATCGACCTCGTGCCTCCAAGAGTTTGTCCACGTATGGAATTTGATGGATCGACCCTAACTTCCTTTAATTCTTCCTCAAAATCAGGGTTCACAAATCCTTTGCATTCGACACAAATACCTCCATGAAAACCGATGTTGGTTCCCTTCTGTTGCATTCCATCTCATTCAATGGTCTTCAACACTCAACCACCATCAGATTGTCTCTTCAATTAATCCTCAATCGTCGATCTGATCTCCTTCGTATCGGGACCACTGGGGTGTTGAAACACTCAACACCACCTCGATGCACAACAATCGTCAGATATGATTCTTCATTGAATTGTCACCGTCGATTTCTGATCGGGTTCATTGGGACCACCAGATCTATCGGGTCCTCGGGATATCCGGATATCATTCGATCAACCTCTCATTGACCCTCAGAGTTCCCTCCATCGGAACCCATTCGTTCATAAATAACTCCACTTGACTAGAGCCTCTCTGATGACACGTATTCTAATGGACCCAATGATCCTCTAAGTATGAGATCAATGACTTCGATCGCATCAGTACTTCAACCTGCGCGACAATGATCTCCCGTCCTTAAATTTGTTAGTGGTATGGTCAGGTATGGTCCAGATGGATGGATGACTGAGAATGGATATTTCCTACACGCCAACCTATGGTTTAGATCGCTCCTCTGAGCTTCTCATCATCGGGGTTCTCCCACTCCGATGGCTCATACTCCAATGGATGCAACAATCCTCAAAGACTGGAATCAATGACTCATAATCATTCTCAGATTCCTCATCGTCAGAGTACCTCTGTTGTAGGTAACACAGTCCACTTCGACCATCACTTCTCCGACGAGTGGTGGAGATCCACTCGTCGTTTCAAATAAATGGCTCCCAATCATTCTCAAAGTCTTCGTCGTCAAAGTCGATCCTCTCAAGTCTTCCTCCCGAACCTTCGATGACCTTCCTTTTGATAGGCCTATAGTGGCCATCTAGTCATCAAAGGTCCACATGCTCTCCTATTGTCACTCTGATAGATTGATGACCTCAGTTAACTCGAAACCTTCCTCATTGGAGTCTCATTGCAAACACACACTTGGTCACTCTGATGGCCTTGCCATCTGACCAACAACCTAGATTTGTTCGCTACGCTAAGTCAACGACTTCAATTTCCTTCGACTCAGACACATGGTTTTCTTCATGGTATCTGGCTCTTGCGTGGCATCTATGTGGCTTTTCGTACCATCTTGGCTACTTGCGTGGTGGTTTTATTAGCCTCATGTGGATCTAACTTGCCATCTAAACCGTTTCGATGGCATGTTCTCTGATGGACTCTTCCAATAATCCTCTTTGATGGACTTTTCCAATATGTTGGGCTCCAATTCTAAAAGTTAATGCCTTGTGCTAAGTTCCATGGCTCCTCTAGTCGCATTCACACTTCATAAAACCGACTTTTCATTATAAACCCATTGTAATCGTTTCTTCTCCTACATGTGGGATATTGTATTTTGGCACACCCAATTCTTTTCTTTGATCGGGTCAATATAGCCATTGGGCACCCTCGCAGAATCTTTGCTATAGCTCAATTTGTGCAGGCTAGAACTTCCTGTGCATTCTTTAGACTTTAACATACTCGGATCTGTCAACCACATCTTCCTGTACTTGGTTTTTGTAACTCGGAGACCCTCTAATTTCTTCATGGGGTCGTCTCATCCCTTCCAATATTCAATTTCACTTTTCCTTCTTTGTAACTTGGATTTATTTGGATTGCTTCCATAACTCAGGGTAAATACCTAGAGGTGCATCAACACAACACACATAAGTATTTAGTGCATAGGGACTCATCAATGCTCGGGGAAATTCTTCTTCTGTCTGGCCAGTCTGATCCTTGGACCTATCATTTACACAGGGTAACAACAATTAGTGTCCCTCTACACGTGACATCCATGGTTGTCACAGTCTTTGACATCAATGATAACATAATCCAACAAATTCATGAATTTTCCCCCTTTTAACATCACATTCCATCACATCACACACTCCTAACTTATTGTCCTAGGAAATACGTCTTGGTCTTAGAAGTTGTCACATGTAATAGAGGTTAATGTTGTCCCCACCGCGATTGAACTTAGCAAATGTATACAAATTAAATGAGTTATTGAAAGTTAGGAGATGTCACTTTAATATTACCACCCGATGACACGTATATTGAGGCATGACTAATCACTATAGGTGTCCACCTTGCATTAGGATTTGTGTACTTACATTGAGAGTGGCACCTATGTCTTGGGATCTACGTACTTGCCTCAATATTTGTGTACATACTTTAGGAGTTGTGACACTATGCCTAGGGCATTGTGATCGCATTGGGCATCATGACACAGGTTCCACATCATCATTTGCACATGTGTTTGCCTTCTTCATGAGGGAACCTTGCTTCTAGATCATGGAGACATTAACATGGTTTACATGTGTCACCTATAAGTCCATTTGTCATCACTTATGGAGGATGTGGAGGATTTTTTGTAGGGTGCACCTTCTATCTAGCATATTCTCACACATGTGATGGTTGTTACGACATAGTGGAGTATTTACGATGGAGTGCCCACCTTCCCTCACACGTATGAGGTGGTTTTGGTTGTTACAACACATTCTTGGGAGAGCGCCCTCATTTATTGGCACATGTATGGTTAGTTACATGTTGTTGGAGAAGTTTGAGGGGGCACACTTCTTCCTTGGAACAATTCCACATGTGTGAGGTGATATTTTTATATTTTGAGAGAGTTTCTTATATGACAACTAGGTCAACCTCCCCAATGAGGACATTAGTTGTGATTTGACCATGTCTACTTGCTATTTTTACGAGGGAACCCACTTAGTTGAAATACCTATCTTATCTTGTTGTACATGTGGCCTCTAGTCCATCATTTTTTCTTATTGTTGACCTCATCCTTTTTAGTTAGTTATAAGATTTTTTGTTTTGAGGATAGTTGGTTAGATATTTAGTATTATTTTATATTGAGGTTGTTAAGCTCGTCATCTATATATAAGAGTTTCTTCCTCTTTGTATGTTTGTTGGATATCACTAGAACAAATAGTTGCTACTATTTTTGCTTGAGTGTTCTTGGTGATAGTGCATGTACAACTAGTTATGTGTGATGAATACTTCTTGGAGCATCTTGGAGACCTTGTTATGCGAGTGTAGATGGAAAAATCGACTTGGAGCCATAGAGGAACTGCTTAACTACATTGGAGAAGGTAAGTCTTTTAATTTCTTGTCACTTTGTCATAAAAGAAAATAATTATATTCCTTAGGCATCCATGGTGAATAAAAGCAGAGCTTTACCCCCTTAGACAAGGCCACTCCATAGTCCACTTTGGTTGTGGATCTTCCTTAGTGAGTCCCTTCCTTCTATCTTTCTTTCACTTTTAGTTTTCGAAATCCAAGACTACTAGAAGCTTGTAGATTCAAGCCAAAATAGCCTTGGATCTTCAGAGGAAATATCCTCAATAGTTGCATGCATTGACCCCATAGCCCTAGGTTAATTATAGGCATTGAAATACCTTTTTCGAACAATAAAATTTAAATTTTCTTCTTTATATTTTTGTTTCTAGCAATCTGGTATATTTTTACAAGCTAGATCGTTAAAACCATAGTGTTCCAAGACCATCTTGCACTTCATAACAATCATTAGTTGGCTGGTTTAATAGAGGCAAATCATTGTCCCCTTTTATGTTATATTTCCAATCGATTTGCTTGCTACTTATCCCTTTTCTACTGTTTTTACTTTCTTGGACATGGGTATATATATAATTTTAGATCTAAAATTGCATTTCACTATAATATTTACACAGATCTAACAAATTTTCTTCACCATAAGAGAAATTTCCTAGTTAAGTTATAAGGGTTTAACTCATCCATTGTTGGTTTATGTTTATCTCGAGGAGATTTATTTTGGATCTGAAGCATTTTCTTAAATCTAAATCACTTAGACAAATCCAAAAAAGTTAATATGTTAAATCAACATTTCATGGTGTTAAAATCTTGATTTATTTGTTTAAGTTCTCCCGCTCATTTAATTTTGTGGATTTAGATAAGATTTTTTCTAAGTCTCATTGTTTAAATATATCTGAAATATTTTTTCATTTTCTAAGGGTGAATTTAAGCTTTAAGTGTGCTAAATTTCATATTTCACTGTTGATGGCCAAAACTGACCATGTTCAACATTGGGGAAATCGCCCGTCTAGGGCCCCAATTAGGCCCTTATCCGTTTGGGATGGCGATTTTGATTGGGTTTATGGGTCTAGTTACCCTTCTCCTAAGACTAGCCTAAGGTTAATTTAGCCTAAACTATCTTGTATGTACAACTGTCTATGTACAAGGCCTTCAACTTGTCAGTGTATGATAGTAGATTATTATTATTATTAACAAAGTGAAAGGAAATGAATCACTTGTATGTTATTACTTTGGAAAAGATGATCCCCTCAAGGTGACTGAAATCAAGGCTTAGTTTAGCCACAATGAGGCTTGCTCCTATGAAAGGAGACTTCAAGAATGAAAAACATTTATCCTAAATGCAAATGCAGATTAATCTTAAGATGCAAGTGGACAAAAAAGAAAACTTATCTTGATTAAGAAAAATGATAGCCTTATTTCTAATCAAGGGAAAAGTATTTAATAAGAAAGGGAAAATACTGTGATTGAACCTAGGGTTAAGTTTTACTGGTAAACTCTCAAAATAGTTTGACAACTTACAAGTTGTTGAAACATATATACAATGAAACAATGTTAATAAATAGTTATTTAAATAATTTATTGCATATGCCCAAATCCAATCATGTGAATGAATCCAATACAAGATTTATATTGGGCTAAAGAAATAGTTCATTCAACTCAACATAAACTAATGCAAGACAATGTTGCGGTTAATCAATAAATATTTATCAATGATCACTAGCAATTCTCCATGAATTCATTATCAATTCTGGTCTAAATCTTATTCAGTTTTGCAAAATATAGCTTTAAACAAAACATACACCAGCATAAAACAAGTTTAGTTAATAGTAGTGCTAATAACACTTACAAATATACTAATGGGAACGTAATTTAAACCAAAATGAAAACCATCATCAAAGAAATAATATTAAATCTCCAAATCAAATACAACAGTGCAAAGAAATGAAAACTTATTATCATTAGCTCCAATTGTTGTTATATAGTCTTCTGAGTCTTGAACTCCTTTAAGAAGCAACTTTACAATAGTGCAAATTCCTCTCCTCTCAGAGATCAAAATTCTACCTATTTTACAGAAAAGATCTTTCTCTTACAATAGTTCCATTGAAAGTATCTTCCTACATAATTTCCCCTCTCAAGTTTCAGATCTGGAACCCCCAAATACAGAAGAATAATCAGAGTTTTTATAATCTCCTCCACTCAAGTCAAATCCTCCTTTAGTTAGCAAAAAACAATTGTTGTCATGAATCAACTACAGAATTATAAAAAATTCAGGAAAGAACCTACTAAAAAAACACATCATATCTCCTAAAATATTCATCCTTTTGAAAACTTCATTGGATGTTACCTAATTTGGCCTTTTTTCCAGATGGGTTTTCAACGGTTTTGCCAAGTTTTGCTCGATTTGCCCAGAAATCATTCTGTAAAAACATCTCCTGAAGATTGGCACAATTTTCAATATGAGAAAAACCATGTCACTCCAATCCCGATTTCTCCCAAATGGTTTAGCTTATGAACAATCCTTTTAGGATAAGGTAATTGATCCTGTTTCGGAAGTGGGTTTTCAACCAATTTGGAAAATGCTTCTCTGATTGCCCATAAATCACTATGAAAAATCACCTCTTGAAAATGGACGCGATTTCCAATTTGTCAAAGCAAATTACCAAATTAGAATAACAAAATTCATGCTTTCCCTTTCTTTCCCATTAAGACAAGACTAACAATGAAACAATATGGAAATGAATAAACAACAACAAATCTTCTTGGCCAAAGAAAATATTCTAAATCAATTCAGAAAACTAATTTTAGTTGCAAATTTGTAGAGGGGGTCGTCGTCGAGGGGATGGAGTTAGCGCTAGGTTGGGAAGCAACCCGAGGAGTCACAAGAGAGATGTACGAATGAGAGGTGGAAGGCATGTCCGAGATGGTGCCAGGCACAAAGCCCATAAGATTCCCCTGGTTGTCGACCCATTCCGCTCGATAGGCTCAGGGAGAAGAAAATGAGCGAGGCCATGCATACCAGAGGAGGATGGGGGGGAAGGAAGAGCAGAAAAATTGGGTAAGGTGTGATGTTAGCCGAGGTTTCGACGATCCATTCTCCCATAAGTGTGATACTAGGCTAAGCCCCTTTTTGACTTTCCGCGTAGCCTCGACATAGCCAAGAGGGGGACGTGGAGGAAGATGACCTGCAAATCTGAAATTAGGGGCTAAGAGGGAGAGTCGGGAGGAGAAATGAAACAGATGAAATGCACAACAGAGGCTATGGAGTTTGTAATGTGATGGAGGAAGAAGAGCCCCAGATCAGTGTAAATAAGCCAGAGGAAGTGACATGACAGGCTTCTCACAAAATCCATTGCCATTACTGGGACAGGGGAAATGGCACGCTGAAGTACCTGGAGCGTGTACTTGCCGGATAAAATGAGAAGCATAGTGTAAATGCAAAGCATTATATCACGGGGGGCGATGACCATAGTTCAGGGCATGTGGCCTTCCAATGCCAGTTGCATGCCCACCTCTCTTGTGTCCACTATCATGATGATGACACCCCATCTAGGGATATTTAAAAGGACATGGGGGTGGGATTTGATCACTTATGTGTGCACAGTTCACAATACCATTTAATATAGTATCTCTGGGTGCAACGACACATTCGACCACTACCTCAAGGTGCCCCCATGGCTCCAGGTAAGGCTATCACGGGAATTGAACCTTGCCCAACGATGAAAAACTCCTCGGCTTCCACCATTGGATCCAACCCCTTTGAGCCAAATTTAACTAATAATTAACTTAATTAATTAAGGTTAAATAAAATAAAAACGTATTTACATATTAACATTAATTTTATTTGCAAGAAATAAAATACATATTTTATGCCCTAGTGGTGAAAAATGACCACACTTTGACCAAGGATATCTTACAAATTGTAAGTCAGAATAAGGTGAAACTTGAACCATTGGAATGTTGGAAACAAAACAAAAGCAATGGATATATCACACTAAACTCAAATCAAAATGAAAATCTCACAAAAGAAACCAAAACAAAATGTTCTAGAAGACGATATTAACAAAATTTATATGAAGGGATCCATAATAATTTAAAAACATTATGGGGGGTGTTGTGGCCATAACAATTGGCGATACATGGGGATGAAGCAATTATCTTTGGTTAAGATAGTAGGACTGAATTTACCAAATATCAAAATAAAATCTTTTAAAAATTTCTTGCACATGATACCATTCCCAAGAGTCCCACATAAGACAAAATCAAAGCATAATAATCTTTTAAAGATGAAAGTATTTGAATGTCTAGCTCTAAACAACGAATCCAAATATAGGGAACATTTATTAACTTTAAATTGCATGTATACTATTGGATAGTAAAAATAGATAGAAGGTTATTAAAGAGTAGTATGCATTTGTTATAAAATTACATCTTTTCTCAACATTGCTTCGCTGCCAGCAGGCCTATTTAGCACTCCGACGAAGTTGTCTCGGTACCATGTATGCATTTACCCGCTTCCAGAGATCTTGTTTAGTACCCTGACGGGTTTGCATACATTTTCCACACATATGTGCTTTCAACTCTCTTGTTCCCACCATTTTGATGAACATATTTGGAGAATTTCTGTTAGCAATTGGGTGAAGAGAGCGAGGTATGCATGAGGCTTTTACTTAAAGGACTAGATGAAATTCCGGTTGAGTTTGACCCCACTAGTCTTCTCCTTATCTACCCAAGTAGAGGCTTTTATATGTGGAGGGGTATGGGAGGGATTCAAAGTAAAGAATGTAGGCAATTCTTTCCTTTATAAAGGTAAACTTATAATACTTGAAACACATCTTAATGTTCCCCACGGCTAACGGTTGATGCGAGAGAGAGTGAAAACTTAATAAAGATGACCTTTAAATAAATGAAATCCTGTTAAAATGGTAGAGTAAAAATTTCCCCATGTAAACCAATTGGCATAGTTTAATAAATATTTTCCATCATATGTACTTTGGAAATACCACAAAATTCAATCCAAATTAAGAATAAAGAAAAACCAATTAAATCCAAGCAAATCAAACTCTAGACCAAAAGTGAAATCAAACCACTAATCAAACTATGAAAATTTCAAAAAGGAAACTATAAACTTAAAAGAAAATACAACCTAACGAGCCTTGAATATATGAAGCACAATCAAGACAAGAATACGAAAGAAATATCTTAACATAAGAAAAATGAATATGTATGTTTTCATATATGTTAAGATTTAGATGGGTTATGTCTTGAATGCTTTAGATTGAATTAGGATTTTATTATAAAACAAAATTATACTAAATGGGAGTTATGCTTAAAAATTAACTCATAAGTATTTTACCAAAGTATTATTGATGCAGGAGCATCGCTCACTCATCAAGCGAGCCAGCGCGTGGAGTAGAAAAGACAACTGGATAGCGCCAGCACACATTTTTGAAATGCTTTGGAAAGTTGTTGCGCCATTCTTTAATGAAGGCATTCACCTGTATTGTAAAGGGGACCTTGAGCCTTTAAGCTCTCGTCCTTAGTAGATAGGAAGGCATTTAATAGATTTAATGCTGTTAGATAGGAATTAATTGTAGATTTAATAGTTGTAGAATTCTAGAGGGCAAACGGAATATAGGCACCCTCCTTTGTACATTGTATTATCATCAAGCATTCATAGAACAGAGCAGAGCAGAGAACTTGTGTAGAACACCCATGTACAGATTGAATTAATAGAAGAGAGTCTGTGATTCAATTTCATGGTTTGTGTTGTTTCCTCTGTGTTGATATTATGCTCATGAATGTTTGTTTTCTTTGTATACATTTGCTTTGAATATGCTGTGCATGTGATTTCAGAGGTTTACTGAGGTCTGAAAGAGAGGAGAATGAGTTTCAATTGTTTCTCTGTTTGAGCCATGAGATTCCTGCATAGAGTGCAGTCGAATTCATCCGCATAGAGTGCGTTGATGAGGCTAAATAGTTAAACTCTCATTCTCGTTCACCCAGAAGTGATTTGGGTTTAACAGAAGTCGTGCAGGAGAAGTGCAGGCTGAATCTGAAGTCTTAGTAGTTAGTTCTGAGTACAGGAAGGCAGAGATTTCTGTGGCTGTAAGTGCCCAGGATTCGAAAAACTCAACACCTTGAGAACTGTTGGAGGTCGAGGACAAAAAAAAAGTGTATGCAAAGCCTCTGAAGGAGTCGGAGTTGACAAGTTCAGGAGGAATAGTTCCTTCGTGAGTCCTGGGAGAAGGACCCAGGAGAAGGTCCGAACCGGGAGGAGCTTTGAAGCGGAAGAAATCCTTGGAAGGAGGAATAGACGGTCATAATTCGAAGGAGAGAATCGCGAAATCCCGCCAGCCGTCAGATCTAGGAGAAGGTGCGAGGGATTTAACCCTAGGCGCAGGAAGGGACCCAGAGCCATCGAGATTCGGATATCGGGTTTCACGGAGGTCAGAGTTTCGCACCCGTTGAAATCACGATTGGCGATTTCCCGAAGTCATTGGAGCCGTCGACCGCTGCGAGGACACGTGGCACAGGATCTAGAGGAGTCGGGATTCAACATATCGCGAGTGGGAGCAACAAGCAGTGGGAACGGAAGTTACGACATTTCGATCCGCGATACCCCGAGTTGATCATAACCGTTGATCGTGGGGACGCGTGTCGAGGAATCCCGTCATATCGGGGTTCGGAAAATCGAGATTCTCGACAAGCAAGAACTCTTGTAGGACGGATTCGCGATCCGCGAAATCCCGAAGTCGACGTAGGAGCGTGGGACCCTGGAGGCTAGTGGAGTACAGGAGGCGTTGTACCGGGGAATCGGTACATCGACATTCAGGGTTTTCAGATGCAAAGAATTTGCGAATGGTGAAATCACGATCCCGCGATCCCCGATAGAGAGGAAAGAGGAGGTGACGTGGCGAGATATAGCGCATGTGCATATAGGGGTTCGGGGTTTTGATTTACACGAAGTGCTTGCTCGTAAACTTCACGATAACGCGAAGCCCGATTTCCCGAGGAGACAGCGGGAGATCGTTAGAGTATCCTGTGGGTGACCCAAGGTCCCAATACGGGATTTGGAGGGCATATTAGCTCTTCGGCCTGAGTGAAAAAGAAGGTCTCGGTGAGAGCGGTCGGACCGTGAGGGTCACGGCTTGCGCCAATTATCCTCATTGTCCTCTTATCAAATCTTACTTCTTGCAAAAATGAATAAGCTTTAATGATGAATTTAAAGAGTAAAGCTTAAAATAAAAAATTTAATGAAAAACAAGATAAATAAGATTATAAGAAAAGAAAAAGGTAAAGGAAAAGTGATTACATTGGGAATAGATTAATATAACCATAATCTCATAACTGCTTTATTCAACGAGAAGCAATAAATTGTACTAAACCTAATTGAAAAAAAAAAACGAACTAAAACTACTCCTATTTTATCCTACTTTAATCTACTCTACATGAATGACCAGGGCTAAGTAAAGTCAAATTTCCAGTGAAGCCAATCATTTTGCTATATTTCTGTAATCATATATACAATAGGAATTAGTAACAGAAATTGGATGAATAATAAACAATCAAAAGAGAAATCTAACCTACTATGTACAACTATTTCTAATAGAAACACAAGAATAAATTTATTAACATGGAACCTCATTTGAAATGTATTTTTCAACCAAGTTTCAATTCTGTCTTGAAAATGATTATGAAATCGTTGGAATGGAAACATGATTGGAGAAGTAATCTGCTCACCCCGATGAGAAAAGTTAGTGTTATTTACAATAGGAAAATAATTTACATTACTATTTACGAATGTCAACATTATTGTTATAGGATAGAAATGATTTATTTACAAGAATGTTTTTTTTACAAGTAGTAGCTGAAATAATGTAATCAAAATTAACACTAGCATCTACTTGGGTAAAAAGTTCAAGATCATGACCAAGAATGGGAACTTGAGTGATAACATTAGAATCATAAATAGGTATAGAGTTTTCGTCTTGAAAATTGAAATCATTATGAGAAGATTTAAGATGACGTTCAATTGTAATATGATCAATAGAAGGATATCGTACATCTCAAAATTTAGATTGATTATGAGAATTGACAACACAAGGACTTGACATAACCATCACCCGAGGGTGAGGTTCCTTGATATTTTCAATCTCCAAATGATTGTCATAAATGAATTCGATTTTATCCTTTGTAAAAAGTAGATTAGAGCAAGAAGAAAATGTGCATTTATGAAAATTCTCATGACTGTTGAAAGAATAATCTTTCAATAATTTATTACTCTGATATAGACTAATACATATTTCATTATTTTCTAAATTTATGGTATCTCCCCTATTATCTAGAAAAGCATTTGAGCACAGAGGAGCTTTCGAATGATCAAAACATGAATTAAGATCAGTAAAAAGATCAGGGTAACAAGAATAATGACTATTCAAATAGATGAGATGAAATGCTTCCCTATCTTTTAAATTATAAATTGATTTATGAGCTATCAATTCTGCTTCTTCATTATTATCCTTAACACATAAATCATATTTCTCATTATTTGACATATTTTCAGGAATGTGATGTGTTTGGTAAGATATATATTCCTGAGTATAACTATTTAGATAATCTCAATCATGTGACTGGAAGTTATTGACAATATCATAAAACTCAGATGTAATTGTTGTAGGAAGCATGTCATTAATCGAATCATTACTGCTGATATTTTCAATTTGAATTACTGATTGTGGATTTTCTTCTTTATTAGAATTATCATGTTTTAGAACAAATTCTGGAACATCATTAATTTTAGCGGATGTATTCATGCTTTCTTGAGATTGTTCATTTATAATTTCTACATTTTCAGTTTGAACGTAATCAACAACATGCTCATCAACAACAATGAATAGACTAAGAAAAATAATATCTTCTTGTTCATTATGATTAATACAAGGAAGAGAAAGAATGTGTCTAAACCATCCTATTGATTCAAGCTGTGAAGGAAAAATCTTTGGATTGAAATTTAAAGAAAATTAATCTAAGAAGAAAATCCTCATAAGACTCACCTTCAATTCTATGCAAATTCTCAAGTTCTAAGCAAACTTGCTTACAATCATAGTCTTGAAATGTTTGAAGGAACATTCGTGAAAACTCGTCCCAGCTATCTATAGAAGCAACTGGTAAGGATTCACACCAGTCTTTAACATGGACTGTAAAAGTGAGAGTAAAAATCCTGCACATGATACCCTCATCAATATCAAAATTATTACAATTCAAAATGCATTGATGAACATGGTTAAATGTAGAAAAAATAAACTCACCATTAAACTTTATTTTTGACAAGTATTTAACTACCTTCTTTTGAGTGCTTGAATATGCCCAACAAGAGATACAAACCCAAACAAGAAGTTTATAAGAATCCATTGAATAAAAATGAAAGAATTAAAACCAACAACTAAAAAATGATCAACTTGTCATGCCCACTCTTTGTTGGCCCTCCTTCTATCCCCAAAAATGTTGATGGCCAAAACTGACCATGTTCAACATTGGGGAAATCACCCAGTCAGGGCCCCAATTATGCCCTTATCCATTTGGGATGGTGATTCTGACTGAGTTTATGGGTCCAATTACCCTTCTCCTAAGACTAACCTAAGGTTAATTTAGCCTAATCTATCTTGTATGTACAATTGTCTATGTACAAGGCCTTCAACTTGTTAGTGCATGATAGTAGATTATTATTATTATTAACAAACTGAAGGGAAATGAATCACTTGTATGTTATTACTTTGAAAAAGATGATCCCCTCAAGTTGACTGAAATTAGGGCTCAGTCTAGCCATAATGAGGCTTTCTCCCACGAAAGGAGACTTAAAGAATGAAAAACATTTATCCTAAATGCAAATGCAAATTAATCCTAAGATGCAAGTGAACAAAAAAGAAAACCTATCTTGATTAATAAAAATGATATCCTTACTCCTAATCAAGAGCAAAGTATTTAATAAGAAGGGGAAAAGACTGTGATTCAACCTAGGGTTAAGTTTTATTTGTAAACTCTCAAAGTAGTTTTACAACTTACAAGTTGTTGAAACATATATACAATGAAACATTCTTAATAAATAGTTATTAAAATAATTTATTTCATGTACCCAAATCCAATCACGTGAATGAACCTAATATTTTTTTTATATTGGGCTAAAGTAATAGTTCACTCAATTCAAGATAAACTAATACAAGACAAGGTTGTGATTAATCAATAAATAGTTATCAATGATCACTAGCAAGTCTCCATGAATTTATTATCAATTATGGTCTAAATCTTATTCAATTTTGCAAAAGATAACTTTAAACAGAACATACACTAGCATAAAACAAGTGTAGTTAACAATAGTGCTAATAACACTTAGAAATATATTAATGAGAAGATAATTTAAACCGAAATGAAAACCATCATCAAAGAAATAATAATAAGTCTGCAAATAAAATACAACAATGCAAAGAAATGAAAACTTATTATCATTAACTCCAAATGTTGTTATACAATCTTCTGAGTCTTGAACTCCTTCAAGAAGCAACTTTATAATAGTGAAAATTCCTCTCATCTCAGAGATCAAAACTCTACCTATTCTACATAAACAATAGTGTCATTGAAAGTATCTTCCTGCAGGATTTCCCCTGTCAAGTTTCAGATCTGGAACCCCCAAATACACATGAATAATCCGATTTTTTATAATCTCATCCACTCAGGGCGAATTTGTAGATTTTAACCTTGTACAATATTTTACTGCAAACAAATTTTTATATTTCATTTAATTATTTAATTTATGTTATAATTACAAAATATATATACACGAATTGAAAAAATAAAAATAAAATCAAATTAACTAATAATTAACTTAATTAATTAAGGTTAAATAAAATAAAAAACTTATTTACATATTAACATTAATTTTATTTACAAGAAATAAAATACATATTTTATGCTGAGGTGGTGAAAAATGATCACACTTCGACCGAGGATATATTACAAATCGCAAGTCAGAATAAGGTGAAACTTGAACCATTGGAATGTTGGCAACAAAACTAAAGTAATGAAGATGTCACACTACACTCAAATCAAAATGAAAATCTCACAAAAGAAACCAAACTAAAACGTTCTAAAAGGCGATATTAACAAAATTTGTATGGAGGGACCCATAATAATTTTAAAAAATTATGGTGGCTGTTGTGGCCACAACATGTTCATAACTCTTGGACTTAAGAGCACTCTATAAGCTAAGTAGGAGATCTACAAATTTAACTTAAAGAAGGTTCATTCATGAACTTTTCAAAGCACTACACATCATTTCTTTAAGTTAAATTTCATTATGGTTGGATTAAAAAATTATTGGAGCAACTCATGCCTTAATCCATATTTTATTTTTCTAATAAGTACTTAACCACTTGTAATTTAATTTTCAACACTTAAATCATCTGAAGGGTCAAATCGTTAATTCCTGGATGCATTCACTAATTGTGTGGGATATTTCCTAGGAAATCAACAATTTGGTTTTCATGATGGTATTACGAATGGTTGAGTAATTGTGGGAACATCTTCTAATGTGGGTTAAATCGTTCCATTTCATCTTGTGATTTCTTGTGAAGAACATATATTTAAAGGGAAAGCGATTTTCTATCATTCATCTACATGTTCATTTTTACAATGTTTTCTTAGATGGATAAGAAATTGTTTCTATAATGGAAATATGATCTTCACACATGGTTAATGCATAAATCAACTTGCAAGCACTCGCTCACATTTTCACCTGAGGAATTATCCTTTCTTATGATCATTGCTCCATGTTTCTTGTATTTGGTTAAGTGATTCACTAAAACTCACATATCAATCACATTATTAGAGCATGCTATTTCGGATAAGTTTTGGGAATCGCGCATAAGCGGATTATGTGGCATTTTGACAAAGCAACAACGTGTGCGGAAAGCAACTAGCACATTATCAGGAGTCAGCGCGCAAGAAACGAGAGTTAGTTAGGAAGTTTTGGGACAATTTGTCCACTTTGTAACCATGTTGTAACGAGTTTAGCCCTAATGAAATACTATAAATATGTAATGGGTTTTGGGTAGAAAAGGCGGATGAGGAGAGAGTCAAGAATATAAGAGTGAAGAATATACGAGTGAAGGAGGATGAGGAGAGGTTTTCGAGAGTTACGCTCACATTGCAATAGAACGACTGAGGCAAGTTTGGGTAATGTCAATTGATATATCTTATTGTAAGCGCAATGCACAGTTGTAAAAAAATTGCGAATGAATAAAATAATAAGCCAATCATTGTGGACGTAGCCGAATTTGGGGTGAACCACGTTAAAACCTTATGTCTTGATGTGTTGCTTTTGTTTGTTATGTTTCTCATGCATATGATGGATGGTTAGTATAGATTTGTTTATTGTTTATGGTTAGTGCGCAATGATGGAAAATTTTTAGTATTCTAAATATGTCATTGATTAATGTTGATATGATCCTATGCACTTAAGATAATGATGAGTGAATGAATGTTAAGTGGAGTAATGTCGCACACATGGTATAGTGCATGACAATTAAAGGTTAAGTAACATAAACTGCACACAGAGTAGAGGAATAATATGGTTATGTCGAATACCTCATTTCCCCCTACTACATAAATTGTAGAAATTTCAATACAAATTAAGTATTTCCTGCGATTCTCCTGATCTAACAATTATACGCCACTATTAAATACATAATCGCTTCTACTATTATTCTTGCAGAAAAATTAAACGACGATCACAACCACAATCACAAAGTGAAATATCAAGAACACATAACACAAAAGTTTTATCGGGAAAGCGTAAAGATAAAAAACCCCACTATCATATATTATGTATATCATGAATCATGAAACAATCTCATACAAAAATTTAATCCAAGATCTCTCAGTACAATACAATTGTCTCACACTGTCATACACAAATCAACAAATACATGTGTCAATTCCTGTGTCCAGACAGCTTGCCTCCTCTGCACAATCTCTGCAATTAGAATTCTCACAATGATGATACAAATTGCCTAGTTTTCACATGCTCATAAGCATATCCACTGCATGTGTGATCAAATCACAACTGATAGCCAAACTGTCCCTTTCACCTGTTATCTCAACTGGGTCTCCACTAGATCTGACATGCATGTAGTTAACCGTGGCGAATCTTCAGTTGCATGTGAGTTCACTGATTTACTGAACTCTCACTAGTGCATGTTTAGTTACAACTAGTACAACTGATCTTAACTCAGTTAACTACACTTATAATTCTATTACAAATCCAACTCACTCAGTTATGAATGAAATAATAGATTAATATTTATTGTCCAATTTATTTAAGGGAAAAGTAAATTAGACACATGTTTCTTGTTGACTTTTCAATACTCCCTCTCAACAAGAAAGGGATTATCCTTCACCCCAATCCTGTCTCTATGATATTCGAATTTGCTCCTGGTGAGCGCCTTCGTCAGAATGTCTGCATCCCGATCTTCCGTAGGAATGTATTGAAGCAACATGATCTTCCGCTGCACACAATATTTGAGATGATGATACCGGATATCTATATGCTTAGATCTGTCATGAAACGCAGGATTAATCGAGAGTTTAATGCAACTCTGATTATCACAATAAATCACCGTCGGATCTAAATGAGAACCAAACAAACCAACCAAGATATTTCTCATCCAGATAGCCTCACATGCAACTTGACTTGCTGCCATGTATTCCGCTTACACTGAACTGAGTGCCACGGATCTTTGTTTCCTACTGTACCAAGAAACAACTGTAGATCCGATACTAAAGATCCTCCCTGATGTGCTCTTTCTGTCCGTTGGGCTGCCTGCCCAATCTGCTTCCATGAAGCCATGCAACTTCACCTCATCTGTCTGTCTTTACCATAATCCATACTCAGATGTGCCCTTCAGATATCTCAGGACATGCTTACCCGCCTTCCAAAAGAGTTTGGTAGGCTTAACCATCGCTTGACTTAGCTGGTTAACTACATAGCAAATGTACGGTCTCCTATTCACTAAATACATTAGCGAACCTACTAGCTGTCGATAGACAATAGCATCCACTACTTCTCTAGAAGTAACATCCTCTTTCCTCCAGTTTCCTAGAAGAGGAGTATCCATGGGTTTGCAGCCCTCCATGTGAAACTTACCCAGTATCTCCCTTGCATACTTTCCTTGAGACACAAAAAGTTCACCATCTCGCTGCCATATTTCCAATCCAAGGAAATAATGAAGAAGGCCCAAATCCTTCATCTCAAACTCCTTTGCAAGGTCCTCCTTGCATGAGTGTATCAACTGCTCATCACCAGTCAGTATTAAATCATCAACATAAAACACAATGATTAAAATCTTACCCTCCACCACAATTTGTTATAGGATTGCATCTGCTTCACTTTTGGTGAAGCCCAATCCAGTGAAATATATGTCTATCTGAGTGTACCAAGCACGGGGTGCTTGCTTCATCCCATACAGTGCTCTCTTGAGTCCGCACACATGCGACTCTCTGTCAAAGGTCTTAAAACCTTCTGGCTATTCAATGGACACTTCTTCCTCAATGATCCCGTTGAGGAACATAGTTTTTACATCCATCTGATGAATGCGCCAGCCCATCTGTGCTGAGAGTGCAAGGATGGATCTTATCGAAGAGTAACTTGCGACAGGTGCAAAGGTCTCATCATAATTTATCCCCTTGATCTATGAGAAGCCTCAAGCCACAAACCCGGCCTTGTATTTCTCAACACTCCCATCAACAACTTGCTTTACCTTGTAGATCTATCTCGAATCTACCACTAATTTATCAATCGGTCTTGGGACAATTTCCCATGCACTGTTTTTGACAATGGAGTCATACTCCTCTACCATAGCATCAACCCAAGTGGGGTCCTGCACTGCTTCCTGAAAGGAAGATGGTTCAGTCACAATACATTTGTTCATGAGAGCCATGTATCCAACAAATCGATCAGGAGACTGTCTCTGTCTGCGCTGTGAAATAGGGGCTCCTACATTCTGTGCAACATCTAGTCTCAATCTATCAGCTTCCATGGTGCACTTTCTACCATTTATGATGGATGGATCTGCTTGAGTGGTTTCCTCCACTTCATGAACCTCTTCATGTGGCTGATCCACCTATTGAGACTCATCTTTGGGAACCAACAGTTCCTCTTCTGCATGCAAGTCTAGCTCCCTCTCAAGCGACAACGACATGGCTTTCTCCTCATCGAATTTTATATCCCGTCGCATAACAGTCATCTTACTGTTTGGAAAATACACACGATAATTATGGGGTGTTTCTGTGTACCCCACAAATATCCCAATTTCAGCAGTCAATTCCAGCTTCTTCCTAGAATCCTTGGTCACATGCACATAAACAGATGAGCCAAAATTTTTAAAATGAGAAACATCAGGTTTCTTACCAGTAAAATCTTCTTCAGGTGTACTCATGCCAAGTACTCTATGAGGACAAAGGTTCTGCACATAAACCGCAGTATTGCATGGTTCTTCCCACAAATGAATTGGTAGGCCCTGATCATGCAACATTGATTGTGCTGCACCCACGATCATTCTGTTCTTTCTCTCCGCGACCCCATTTTGCTGTGGGTTATGAGGCGCTATGAGTTCTCTTCGAATTCCTTCTCTGCTGCAGAAGTCTTTGAATTCATCAGAGATGTATTCTCCACCATTATCGGTCCTTAGAGTCTTCACTTGCTTCCCCGACTCTTTCTTCACCAATGCTTTAAACTCACAGAACTTTGAGAATGTTTGATCCTTCTTATACATGAAGAATATCCAGCATTTACGAGAAACGTTATCAACAAAAATAACATAATACCTATGTTTTGTTGTTGAAGCAACTGAGAATGGTCCACACACGTCTGTGTGAATTCTCTCCAGGATCACCGAAGCACGGTTCTCCTTTTCATGAAAGGTGGACTTTACATACTTCCCTAGGGTACACCCCTTGCACTGATCTAACTGAGCAAGTGTTCCCCTTGGAAGTCTAGTAGATATTTGTTGCATGATATTCAAGGCTCCATGATGAAGATGACCCAATCTCATGTGCCATAATTCGCCTTCATCCCGGCTCACCACTTTTTCTGCCTTGCCTATCATGGCACTGCAACCATCTACCTCCAACATGTAGAGATTCTTAACTTGAATCCCTATCTTCTTGACTTGACCCGTTGCTTTATGTCGCAGGTAGGCTTTTCCACTGCTAAAAACAACATCATAGCCTCTGTCCTCCAACATTTCGACTGAGACCAAGTTTTTCTTCAGACCTGGAACATGCATAACATTTTTCAATTGAAATGGCTTACCTGAATCCCTCTGAAAGGTAATGGTACCAATACCAGTCGCACTGTATCATCCATCATCACCCATCTCTATATGCATTCTGAGATCTTTCTCCTCCAAGTCAATGAAAGACCCTTTATCTCCCGTCATGTGGAATGAAGTGCCAATGTCCAAATACCACACCGATCCCAATGCACTTGAAGCCATGCATGCGATCAAAGCGAAGTCAAGTTCAAATTGTGAGACAAGAGCCTCACCAGTTGTAGCTCCAACAACTGTCTTGTTCTTCCTCTTCTGTGGACAGTTAGTAGCGAGATGCCCATGTTCGTGACAATGAAAACACTTCACTTTGGACAAATCCAACTTCTTGACTTTAGACTCAGATTTTGGATGAAATTTCTTCCCTTTCCCTTTCCTTTCCTTGGCAGTCAAAGCACAATCCTCTTCATCATCACACTTTGATGAAGATCCATCTCTGGTGTTCCACCTGAACTCCTCTTGCACTAGATCCGACCATAGTCGTTCCCAATCTGGCAATTTTTCCCTTCCATTGACAGAGTCTTGATAACTGTGCCAAATCTTGGGAAGTCCTAGGAGTGCCAAGCTCACCAAATCATCATCAACGACTATTATTCCCACACTTCCAAGATCATCCTGACATTGGACAAACTTTGTGAGATATTTTGGAATGGTGTCGCCCTTTTCCATCTTGATCTTCCTGAGTTTATATTTGAGCGCCAATTTCCTATGGTCGCTACTATTTTGGAACAGATCTATCAAAACCTTCCACATTGCATGTGGTGTGGTTTTCCCATGGAGACTTGAGACAATGTGGTCTTGTACTCCCTCAAATAGAATCCTCCTCGCCTTCACCACTTTCTTTTGCCATGCATCAATATTTGTAGTATCTGTCACATCCGGCTTAGGAACATCTCTATCAATGTAATCCTTCAAGCCATTGTCTTCGAGTACTACCTCCATCCTGTCCTTCCAAGCAATGTAGTTAGAGCTGCCCTCAAGTGCATACTCCAACCTCAAGCCATTGAAAGACATTTCGATCTTGAATCAACTGTTGCACCAAGAAAATCTTGCAAATTTGAATGTTATCCAACCACCAAAACTCAACTGCTGCAATCCCTCTTTCCCTGGGAGGTTCGCACCCCACCTGTGAGTAGCCTAAGGGAAGTTCGCACCCTACCTGTGTATAGCCTGCGAACTTGACTGGGAAGTTCGCATTGTAATGCACTATAGGGTGAGGGGAGTTTGCACCTCTCCCTTGATCAACATGCGAGAATGCTTAGGGAAGTTCACACCTCTCCTTTGTCTAGGGTGCGAGAATTTCTGGTTTGAGAACTATGTGTAGTCTACAGTACTAAAGTTCACACCCTGCTAGAGATGGGACCTGCAAGAATGAAATTATGTTCGCACCTCACTTCCTTAGCTCCGTGGCCTCCATGGCTCTGATACCATGTAGAAATTTCAATACAAATTAAGTATTTCCTGCGATTCTCCTGATCTAATAATTATACACCAGTTAAATACATAATTGCTTCTACTATTATTCTTGTGGAAAAATTAAACCACGATCACAACCACAATCACAAAGTGAAATATCAAGAACACATAACACCACATAAGTTTTACTGGGAAAGCGTAAAGCTAAAAAACCCCACTATCATATATTATGTATATCATGAATCATGAAACAATCGCATACAAAACTCTAATCCAAGAGCTCTCAGTACAATACAATCGTCTCACACTGTCATACACAAATCAACAAATACATGTTCCAATTCCTGTGTCCAGACAACTTGCCTCCTCTGCACAATCTCTGCAATTAGAATTCTCACAATGATGATACAAATTGCCTAGTTTTCACATGCTCATAAGCATATCCACTACATGTGTGATCAAATCACAACTGATAGCCAAACTGTCCCTTTCACCTGTTATCTCAACTGGGTCTCCACTGGATCTGACATGCATGTAGTTAACCATGGCGAATCTTCAGTTGCATGTGAGTTCACTGATTTACTTAACTCTCACTAGTGCATGTTTAGTTACAACTAGTACCACTGATCTTAACTCACTTAACTACACTTATAATTCTGTTACAAATCCAACTCACTCAGTTATGAATGAAATAATAGATTAATATTTATTGTCCAATTTATTTAAGGGAAAAGTAAATTAGACACATGTTTCTTGTTGACTTTTCAACATAAATTTGGTTCATGTAGCCCCTCTAGATGCCTCAGGTGAGATTTCACTTGCTTGCAGGTGATGCCGAAAGGGCCAGTTTCTAAGGGATTTGTTGGTTTATTTTGGAATCGTGCAGAAGTGGATTGCGTGACATTTTGGCAAAGAAACAGTGCGTGCGGAAAGCAAGTAGCACTATATCAGGAGTTAGCGTGCAAGAAACAAGATTTAGTTAGGATTTTTTGGGACAATTTGTCCACTTTGTAACCATGTTGTAACATGCTTATCCCTAATGAACTACTATAAATATGTAATGGGTTTTGGGTAGAAAAGGAGGATGAGGAGAGAGTCAAGAATATAAGAGTGAAGAATTGGCTAAGTGTTTGGGTGTTTTGAGTTATGACTGGGGTTTTTGGGAGTCAGGCTCGCACTGCAGTAGAACGACTGAGGCAAGTTTGGGTAATGCCAACTGATATATCTTATTGTAAGTGTAGTGTGCAGCTGTAAGGAGATTGTGAATGAATAAAATAAGAAGTCGTTTATTGTGGACGTATCCCAGTTTGGGGGAAAACCATGTTAAAACCTTGTGTCTTGATGTGTTGGTTTTGTGTGTCATGTTTCTGATGCATATGATGGATGGTTAGTATAGATATGTTTACTGTTTATGGTTACTGTGTGATGATGGTAAATGTTTAGTATTCTGAAAATGTCATTGATATATGTGGATATGATCCTACGCACTTAAGATAATGATGAGTGAATGAATGTTAAGTGGAGTAATGTAACACACATGGTATATTGCATGACAATTAAAGGTTAGTAACATAAAATGCGCACACAATAGATGAATAGTATGGCTATGTTGAATGCCTCATTTCCCCCTACTGCAGAAACTTGGTTCCTGCAGCCCCTCTAGATGCCTCGAGTGAGACTTCACTTGCTTGCAGGTGATGCCAAAAGGGTCGATGTCTAAGGGATTTGTTGGTTTATTTGGGAATCGTGTAGAAGCAGATCGCGTGACATTTTGACAAAGCAACAACATGCACAGAAAGCAGGTAGCTCTATATCATGAGTCAGCATGCAAGAAACAAGATTTAGTTAGGAAGTTTTGGGATAATTTGTCCACTTTGTAACCATGTTGTAACCAGATTATCCCTAATGAATACTATAAATATGTAATGGGTTTTGGGTAGAAAAGGAGGATGAGGAGAGAGTCATGAATGTAAGAGTGAAGAATTGGCTAAGTGTTCGGGTGTTTTTAGTTATGACCGAGGTTTTCAGGAGTTAGGCTCGCAATGTAGTAGAACGAATGAGGTAGGCTTGGGTAATGCCAACTGATATATCATATTGTAAGTGCAGTGCGCAATTGTAAGGAGATTGTGAATGAATAAAATAAGAAGCCAATCGTTGTGTACGTAGCCTAGTTTGGGGTGAACCACGTTAAAACCTTGTGTCTCGATGTGTTTATTTTGTGTGTTATGTTTCTTATGCATATGATGGATGGTTAGTATAGATTTGTTTAATGTTTATGGTTACTACATGATGTTGGTAAATGTTTAGTATTATGAAGATGTCACTGATATATGTTAATATAATCCTACACACTTATGATAATGATGAGTGAATGAATGTTAAGTGGAGTAATGTCGCACACAGGGTATATTGCATGACAACTAAAGGTCAAGTAACATAAACTGCACACAAAGTAGATGAATAATATAGTTATGTTGAATGCCTCATTTCCCCCTACTGCAGAAACTTGGGTCTTGCAGCCCCTCTAGATGCCTCGGGTGATTCTTCACTTGCTTGTAGGTGATGTTGAAAGGGCTAATGTCTAAGGGATTTTTTGGTTTATTAATGATTTTTTGGTTTATTTGGGAATCACACAGAAGCGAATTGCGTGACATTTTAGCAAAGCAACAGTGTGCGCGGAAAGCAAGTAGTGCATTATCAAGAGTCAACGTGCAAGAAACAAGAGTTAGTTAGGAAGTTTTCGGAAAATTTTTACACTTTGTAACCATGTTGTAATGGGCTTATTCCCTAATGAAATACTATAAATATGTAAAAGGTTTTGGGTAGAAAATGAGGATAAGGAGAGAGTCAAGGATATAAGAGAGAAGAATTGGCTAAGTGTTTGGGTGTTTTGAGTTATGACTAAGGTTTTTGGGAGTTAGGCTCGCACTGCAGCAGAACGACTGAGGTAGGTTTGGGTAATGTCAAATTATATATCTTATTGTAAGTGCAATGGAAAACTATAAGGCAATTGCAAATGAATAAGATAAGAAGTCAGTCATTGTGGACATAGCCCAATTTGGGGTGAACCACGTTAAAACCTTGTGTCTTGATGTGTTTCTTTTGTGTGTTATGTTTCCGATGCATATGATGGATGGTTAGTATATATTTGTTTACTGTTTATGGTTAAGGCGCGATGATGGTAAATGTTTAGTATTCTGAAGATGTCACTTATATATGCTGATATGATTCGATGCACTCAAGATAATGATGAGTGAATGAATGTTAAGTGGAGTAATGTCATGCAAAAGGTATATTGCATGACAATTAAAGGTTAAGTAACATAAACTTCACACATAGTAGATGAATAATATGGTTATGTTGAATGCCTCATTTCCCCTACTACAGAAACTTGGTTCATGCAGCCCCTATAAATGCCTCAGGTGAGACTTCACTTTCTTGCAGGTGATGCTGAAAGGGTCGGTGTCTAAGGGATTTGTTGGTTTATTAATGATTAAACCTGAGTCTACCTACTGCGCACCAACAAATGGTTTTGTTTCTGGGACCGAGATCTGCAAATGAGGGGGATGTGGAAGCCCACTAAGGAGGAGATCATAGAATGGTGGAATACCAAGGATATCGAGTTTGCAGTAGACCAGAATCAAAATCCACGAATCAACACAAAAGAATGGTTACAAAGGTATGTTTTTACAAATTTACATGGAATTTTCTTCGCAACTTTCCAAATGTGTTAGCAGAGTGGATTCATATATTTATTGAACAAACTAGAAGATATCATACTGCGGCTCTGAGGAATTGCACTCCTGAATTGATTCAACATGTTAATGTAGTACACAATAAGACATCACACACAGTTGACTACTGGTTGAATAGTGTGTTGGGAGTTTACGTTATTGAATTTGCTATAGATTGCACTCAGTCGTATAGTAGTATGGAGAGGGAATTCTTTAAAGGACCGCACAAAAGATACCTGAAGTCAATACCTACGTGGATTAAGATGTTGTTGTGTGAAAAAAGAGTTATGACTATGGAATCTGATTGTTAAGCACCTTCGTGCATATAGGGGAACTAGAGGATGACTAGGGAATTATCTCACCATAAACATGGATTAAAAGAAGGAATGAGGAAAAGATGGGTTGAGAATGTCGAGTGAATAACAATGTATGACAAACAAAGAGATTGGAACAATGCCTAATGGTAAGAGATTTAGACCGAATACAAAGAGGATTGCAGCTGAGAGAGAAGGGAAACAGGGTGAGATCAAGGAAAGAGAAATTGTTGCAATATTCCAAATCGAAGGGATTTTTTGCACGGAAGAAAAGATCCTTCAAGTGAGTCTAGTAAAAGAATATCCCACTCAGATTGGACTCTGCGTCAAACCCATGACCCTATGTGCGTCGCCAAGAATTGAGGTAAGATCAAAATTTTTGTCAATTGGAGTTAGTGGAAGTAATCAAAGTAGTGGAAGCAATACATCGAGTGAGAACCAACAAGTGGTATCACGAAAGAATACCACGTAGAATACAATGGCGGGGGAAGATCCCACCTTAAGGATGCCTCTCTTCCAAGGGGCTAGGTTAGAAGACCCTGAACAACATTTATTCATTTGCGACATGATATGGACTATAAAGAATGTCCAGGACAATGATGTGAATATTGTGTAGTTGGCGACAACTTTCGAAGATCGTGCACGATTATGGTATATGAAATATCAAAATACTACAACTGTGGGCCAGACGAGGACATTGGTAGAGATAAGACAAGCATTGTTGAAGGAATTCCAGAAGCCTAAGTCACAGTTCATTTCAAAGCTAAAGGAGATAAAATAGATAGTAAATGAATCAGTATGGAACTTTAACGAAAGGTTTAAAATATTGAAAGATCGATTAACATTCCAGATTCTGGATGAACAACACTGAGAATGGTTTATTGTCGCATATACGTTGCCCTTTGACGCAATAGAAGATTGCAATGCAATTGGAAGCTCTTGAAATTGCGATGAAATTGGAAGCATCCCCTCTAGGAGAGAATAATGCGGGGATGGCTCAAGTCTAGTGACAACTGGCTGCACTGACTATTCAGCTACAAGAAATTACTAAGGGAAAATAAAAGCACGAGGGATTCTGTTGTATCCCTGTAAAACATAGGGCCATCATAAAGATGAGTGTCCAACATTCTAGAATTTACTTGAATACATGAACTCTTAATCCATTAGGGTTATTGTTTCAAGATAAATCCGTGAGTGCGGACACAAACCGATCTAGACATACATAAGAGACAAAATAATACACTTTCCCTAGATCTAGACTATTGAATGAACTAAGAGACGAGGATCACGGACATACCTTATGAACGCTTTCCTTAGGTCTCTATTGTTCCAAGCTTTGCTCCAATGCTCTTGCACCGTTCAGATCACAACAGTATAAACCAATCGAAGTGAAGGCAGATCAATATATTCAATAACTAGTCTATACATATGATCAAGGAGTTATGTAATAAAGTGACATCATCTTTATGGGAAAGGGACATATTACTGTATTGAATTAATTGAAAGTGAAACTTACAACCTGAGCCTTGATTTCATAGGTCTCCTTTCGATGTCTCCTAACTCTGACACACACACTTGCTCATGCATGAAGAAAATCAACCACTTGTGATGACCTTGCTGTTGTCTCTAGCTGCTGTAGCATCAGTCCTCCATACAGTCTTGCACTAGTTCTCCAATCAATCTCTTGCTAGCTTATTGCTTATTCTTATTCTTAACACTTTCCATGAGCAATCTCCTCAATATATAGGAGAACATAGATTAGTTACTTGGATAGGAAATGATCCCAAGATATCTGGAATGCCAGCACCTGAATAACCACTCGAAGCCAACTCATGTTTCTAGAAGATTCCCTTCTAGAAGGTTCGAGATTTCATCTTTTTCCTTCCTTTGGAACATGTTCGCACCCTGGCTATTAGTTAAAGTGCGAACCATCTGCACCCCAGCTTAATGCAGCCTGCGAGAATCAGGCATTCTCGTAGGCAGATATATAGGTAGCCTGCGAACATCGTTTAAAAGCATGATTTGTGGAAGAAGACAAATGTAACTTTTCTCAGGAAAGTGTCCTTAGTGAAGAGCTTGATTTTCCATTATCATAACATCATCATGACATCATCACGATGACCAAAATTGTGGATAACAGAATGCCCCCCAAAGTCTGAGAGTGGAACCAGTGACAGTCGATGGACTTTGTAAGCTGCATGTGTCTTTCGAGAACCAAGAGCACATCTAATCAGAGACCTGCAAACATCCAAGCATCAACAGAATATCATGTATACCAATTCCTGAGGTAGGCATTCCCATACTCAGATCATAGACTGATGACAACATACACAAAGGTCATGGCCACCAATCATACACTGTGGAGCCATGCAGTCATAATATAGCACAACCACCTGAATACACTGTGGATCTGTGAGACAAATTTTCAATCAAGACGACATAGCCACAAAACATACACAGTGGATCTATGTGTCGCAAATTATACATACTCCATCGAAACTTGTACCATAAAGACAATATCCAGGGTCTTCAATCTCGTCGCCCAAAGTACGAATCTAACCACGCGATTACATGTGTCGAAGTCGAACATGGTAGAAACCACCTGATTACTGGTCATTGATGTAACTGTTAACAAGTGCGAGGGAAATCACCATTGATGTCAATGACTACCAAGGTACTATAGTACAATCCATCGAGTGTGAATAAATGAGTTGATGTCGAACACCCGACAAAATCTTTCGATCAGGGGTCAATGATGTAAACCCACTGTCGAAAGCGAGAAACTTGCCATTGAGGCATGCAAGCTTCAAGGTACTAAATAATTTCTAAGCCTCGATTCCGGATAATGTGCTGAGGTCGACGGAATAAGACTCATCACAGGAGGGCCTTGATGTATCCCTCATCAGTGACACGAAATGAGTAACAGAGTTTGAAAGTGAAACAGAGTATGTCACAATTGGACTTTGGACACAGGGAAGGCCGACACGGAATGAATGGATAACTGTAGATGACCGACTCAAGTAGAGGTTTCAGACAGACTGCTCTTGAACATATGAATGACACGACCAATGATTTGGCAGCATTGACTCAAAGACGACACATGGAACGACCTTGTTATCAAATTGACTAAGAGACAAATGGATTTCCCAAACCGACTTCAAATGATGAATAGGGGGTGTCATGTTCAAGAGCGACACTTACTGCCAATTAACACAAAGATGAAACATATCCCTTTCCCAAATTTCCCCCCACCATTTCTGGGAAGTACCTCTTTATTTTTACGCAAGCTTGAAGAGGATCACATATGCTTGTTGATATAAGCTCATCCTTCGGACGAGTCCCTCAGAGTATTTTTAACGAACCCTAAGAAGGAGAGGTTCGGTCCCATCACGGGTCTGTGAATGTTTGTTTAACGAGTCCAGAGATAGAAAACTCGAAGGTTTTTCAAGATTATAGTGTTTGGAAAAACACTTAAAAGAGAACTCTCTCAGTTCCTTTTTCGTACAACAGTCCAACGAGACCGAAAAAGGGTTAAACTATCGCTCGAAGGACACATACTTCAAATACTTTAACGAGCATGAAAATAGCAAGATCGCTCGACAATCTTTTCATATTTAGAGAGTCTGAAAATGGCTTAAAGATAACTCCAGGGGGTTCCTTTTTCGTGTAACCACAGCGAGCCCGAAAAAGAGATAAAACGACGCTCGATCACGTTCTTATGTTTTTTACAAGCGCAAGAACGGATAAAAAGCGCTCGAGGTTGGATGTCAAAATCATAACAAACAACCAAAATCACACCACACCGAAAAAGTTTGGCCCATAATCGTCCGTGTTTGTTACCTGCAAGTCATTTTACTCATCCTCATATTAGTAATTAGGGTTAAAAAATGAATAAACATAAAAATCCACTTTTAACATGGTAAAAAGTAAATAAAATGAACCCATAACACCTTTTGACATATCATTTTACCCTTTTACCATTTGAGTTCAAAAAAACTCCATTTTACCTTCTACCTTCAGTGTTGATTTCTGGGAGCTTCGGGCAATCATTCCACGAGCCGTCTGGATCATATTGGTAAGTTCTCCATTCTCTAGTTTTTCATGGTTCAAATTTGTGATTCCATTGGTTAAAAGTCAAGTTTTAAGTCCATATTTCAAACCCTATGCGTGTAGAGGAATTCTCGCAGGCTACCGATACGGGGCCTGCGAGAATGCCTCATTCTCGTAGGTGGGCCTAAGGCAGCTTGCGAGAAGTTCGCACTACGTGCCATAGGCCACCTGCGAACAACACAAAGTTTAAAATTTTATGCAACGTTTAGTCAAAAGAAAGAATTTTTCCCATGTTTAAGATTATTAACCATCTTCATATGTCTCCCATGCAGGTTTATAGCCATCATCATGGTGCTCGAATGGAGAGAACGAGAACACGAGGAAGATAATACAAACGGCGAAAATCACCCTCCGACCATTGCTGCCTTAAGAGATTGCGGTCTCTTGAAGTATTTCAGCATGCCGGGCATGAGAGCCCAAGTTCGATTGCTGGAACACTTAGTCCGGATGTGGGATCCGGACCAACAAGTTTTTAATGTCGGAGCTCACACATTGACTATCGACATTGAGGAAATCTATTTCTTGACTGGGCTATCCAGGCAAGGGTCCTACGTTAGTTTGACCGGTAGCCGAAGGGGTGGTTTAAAAATGAGTGAGTATTGCCGCCAGTACTGCGTGCTTGAGGATGAACGACAGAAAGGGAAAGTGGCCATTTGGGGAGTGACTGATTTGACTCTCCGTACCATTCTCTTTACCATTGTTCGGATGGCAGGGAGTGCTGCTCTGTATATGGCTCTACAAAGCTATTTTCAGTATGCCACCGAGTGTACTGAGCCCTGGGTATTCAACTGGGCTGATGCAGTTTTACGCAATCTCAAGAAACAACTGACCAAATGCAGGCGTGGAGATCTAAAACAGTTTGGTTATGGATCATTGTTGGTGTCCTTCTTCTGTGAGAGGGTCCCTGTGTTTAGACTTCAGGCTGAGTGGCACTTTCCGGGTCCCAGGGATCCATGAATGTTACGATGGTGTCAACTCATGGCTAGACATGTGGCAGGACCGATCATCAGGTATGACGATCTCTTCTTCGACTGGCTTCAAGGCCAGGTGCTGATGGTAGAAGATTATGCATACGCTGGCTTGGATTTCCATGGTGATCCTGACCTTGCACTACCTGAGGACACACAGTGGGGAGACCTCGGTAAGAAGCACACCAATTTCATC
This sequence comes from Picea engelmannii, assembly GCA_009831015.1. NCBI lineage: Eukaryota > Viridiplantae > Streptophyta > Pinopsida > Pinales > Pinaceae > Picea > Picea engelmannii. Next base: position 1,110,087 of record ML799366.1, on the reverse strand, counting down.
TTTTTAAATGTTTTTGTATTTTTTTACATATTTAAATGTTTTTGGTTTTAGAGATTTATCTGAAGACTAACACCAAATTTTATTGATAACACAGACGTTGGGGCATATAGACCTGTTGGTAGTTCTCCTGTCCAGCGTCGAGGAGAGGCAGCAGTAGCAGTTCCACAGTACGCCGAGGACTATCTGAGAGTGGAGCAGAACTTAGAGGGTCTGATGGCCGACGTTCCAGATATGACTCTGGAGGAGATTCCCCGATGCGATCAGCGTCACACTGTGGGAGTCTCTGCCTCTATGGGTCGACTTCTCCGCAGAGTTGCTAGGACATTAGTGTTCTATCGTGAACATCATTAGTGATGTCATTATGTAGAAGCTAGGAGCTTCAGTTTTTGATATTTTGGTCTTCGGACAACCATTTTGTAAAAACAAACTTTGATCATTATATATATATACACGGTTTCTACCGACTTACTTTACATTGTGTACATTTTAATGTGTTTGATTTATAAGTGATTTAAATGCCTGTCCAATACATAATTAGCTAAAGCATCTGTCAATGTATTAATACATCTAGGAATGTGTTGATATTCAATGTAATCAAAATGTCGTTCCAAGAGGCGAATCCGCAAATATATCCTCAATAAAGTAGGACTTCGAATAGAATATACATTACTAAGTTGTAGTACTACCAGCTGCGAGTCAAGTCGGACAACCAAATGACGAATTCCAAGAGAGATAGCATCAACCAGTAATTCCACAACGGCGCTATACTCCGCGATGTTGTTGGTTGCTCGTCCAAGACATACACCTCGTAAAGATATAAGCTCGTTTGTTGGGGCATAGATTGCCCAAGCAACTGAAGCTAGGTTCCGAGTACTACGGCTAGCACCGTCGGCGAATCCAATATAAGGTACCGAATACTCCGACATCTGGCAATCAAACACAACGTCACGTAAGGGCAGAGACCAGATAACGTCAACGCAAAACTAAAAGTAGCACACACACGCAGTATGATACATAAAATACAAGTACTAGTGCACAAATGACTCATGCATAATACTACTTTAAGTACAACCTTTTTCTGGGTTCGCTCAAAGGTACACCATCATAATCAACTAGCTCATACACTCCCTTTTCCAAAACTTTGCTAACAATGTAAGGCCCACGCCACATTGGTTCGAATTTCCCAGCTCCTAAGACATCTTTATCTTGTTCATACAAAAGAACAATATCTCCTGCAGAGAAGACACGAGGTTTGACATGCTTGTCGTACTGTGCCTTAATACGTTTCTTCTGGGCTTCGATTACAAGAGTAGCGTCACGACGAGTCTCATCTAATCGCATCAAATACAATAGACGTTCCTCTTCGGCATAAGTGTTAGGTAAGAGCTCTACGACTAGCTTCAAAGACGGTATTTCACATTCTATTGGCAGAATGGCTTCCATGCCATAAACTAATCGAAAAGGTGTAAATCCCGTGGCAGACTTAACAGATGTCCGATACGCCCACAATGCTGAAAACAACATTGTGTGTCAGCTAGTCTTATGGATTCCTATCATCCGTTGAATCATAGTTATAAGAACCTTATTAATGGCTTCGACCTGGCCATTAGCCTGTGGATAATAGGGTGTTGAGCTATCATGACGAAGGCCCAACTTCTCTGTGAGTTCAGACATCATATAATTCCTAAAATGACTACCGTGATCGGTAATGATAGCCTGAGGAACACCAAAACGAGTGATGACATGGTTGAAAATAAATAACGCTGCAGTCTTCCCAGTATTGTCGAATGTCGGCATCGCCTCGGCCCACTTGGTAAAATAATCAACAGCTACAATAATATAACCATGCCCCCCGACCGAGTGAGGGTGACATGTCATGAAATCAATGCCCCATTTTGGAAAAGGAACTACCGAGACTACAGGATGAAGGGGAGAAGGATGCGGCCGAATCTTCTGATTATAGGTCTGGCAGGCTTGACACTTCTGATCAGCAGTAATGCAGTCCTTGAACAAGGAAGGCCAAAAGTAACCTGCACGTAAGATCTTCTGGGCAGTAGCATACCCAGACATATGACCACCACATGCTCCTGAATGGTAGTCATTCAAAGCTTTCTCAGCTTTGTCAAAAGTCAAACAACGCCGAAAGACAGATTCAATGCCTCGACGGTATAGAGTGTCGTCGAGGATAATATAATGACGTGCTTGATAACGGACACGACGGCGTTCGACACTAGACAAAGCAGGCCAGCAAGTTTGAGTTTGGAGATATATAATGATATCTCCGTACCAAATATCATCGGTACTGATAAGGAAAAGTGACTCGTCAGGTAACGAATCGACTGCTACTTTTTTCATGGCAGTGTGGGGAAAATCACAAATTAACTCAGCGAAAACTAGGGATTTCTTCGACGTGGCACGATCGAATTCCAAATCGAACTCCTGGAGAATGACAATCCACTTGGAGTACTTGCCCCCCAGCAATTGACGTGTCAATATATGTTGCATGGGGTTACAATGTGAAATCACTGTAGTTTTCCTGGAGAGAATATAATGACGAAAACGTTGAACTGCTTGAACAACAGCCAGAGCCAGCTTCTCAACATGTTGGTACTTGATTTCCGTGGATGATAAACTTCTACTCAATTAATAGATAACATGTTCATCATGGTTATCATCCTCCTGAACGAGGACCATGCCGATAGTATACTCGGAAGTAGAGAGATAAAGAAAGTAATCTCGACTATAATCCAGAGGGAAAAGAAGAGGAGCTTTCGTGAGGGACAATTTTAAAGCTTCAAAAGCGTTGTTAGCAACCTTAACCCAGACAAACTCTGAACCTTTCTTTAGAAGACGTGTGAAACCACGAGTAATCTCGACGTAATTCGGAATGAAACGACGAAGAAAGTTTGCTTTCCCCTGCAAACTTTGTAACTGGCGTAATGAAGAAGGAGGAGGGAGATTAAGAATTGCCTCAACCTTAATAGGATCTACCCGGATCCCCTGACGTGAAACAATGAACCCGAGAAGACGGCCAGATTCTACGCAAAAGACACATTTATGAGGATTCAGGGGAATGCGATAGAATCGACAACGAACGAAAATTGCTTGGAGATGATTAGGGTGATCGACTCGACGTAAAGAGTGAGCCGGCAAATCGTCCAAATAAGGTTGAATGATATGCTTGATATCGTGAAATGCGTAAGACATAGCACGTTGGAATGTTGCACCTGCGTTCTTCAGACCAAAGGGGAGTTTTCTATAGGAGAAAGTACCCCAAGGACAAATAAAAGCAGTTTTGTGTTGGTCCTCAGGAGCGATGTTAATTTGATTATAGCCAGAAAATCCATCCATGAGAGAAAATATTTCACTGCCGGCACAGTCATCAATGATCTGGTCGACGAAAGGGGTTGGAAAGTTGTCCTTCGGACAGGCTTTGTTAATATCCCGATAATCAACACAAACACGTATACTACCACCTTTCTTGTCAATCGGTACGGGGTTAGAAACCCATTCTGTCAAAGTCACGGGATAAATAAAACCGGCTTTGAGAAGTTTTTCAAGTTCGAGCTTGATCGCTGCCGCTTTACGTGGATGGATAGGACAGAGGCGCTGCCGGACTGGTTTAGCTCCGAGGTATGTCTTAATCTCATGCACGACAATAGTAGGGTCGATACCCGACATCTCTTCGTAACTCCATGCAAAGATATCACGAAATTCTTTGAACAACGCAGTATAGGTGACAATTTCCTTGGGAGAACACGAAGCTCCAATGTGAACATTTTCAACTATCCCAGGTTTAACTGAAATTTCAATGGGTATCGTGGGAGAGATATTGCTGAGGTTCCCTTCTGCAAACACATCACATGTAGATCCGGGAACAGTCATTATGACGACAACGGTCGACGGAGTCGAAATCCGCTGGTAATTCTCGAGAGTGTGTTGTTCCAGAAACAATATGGAACGATGATGCCCATCGTCCCAAGGTGTATCGGCCAGGACGGACATGATCATCTCGTCAGTGGGAAAGATGACACGGAAAGGATCGGGAGACAACTTCTCAAGAGAGGGTGTAGAAGGTGGTGCCGATTGAATCGCGTGATAAGTAGACTCAATCGGACTTAACGACATAACGTCGCCGAAACGAGGATGATCTCCCGGATCAGGGACTATCCAAGGGTCAAAAGACACTGGAAGTTCATAAGGAACGGTGGAGATCATATTAATCGAAGCAACTGACGGGTGTAGAATATCGGGTGGTGGTGGTATGGGAAAAGTACTCATTAACGAAGAGTCTTTTAAAAGACCGACTCCAACATTCTCGTAACCCGGTGGGGTTTTAGCTATAAACGACACGTTTCCAGTGCGGGTATCGGAATTAAAGAAGGCAAGTTGATCAACCGTAACGATCTTTCCTTGATGGGGAAAATGGACTACATGGAACAGTGTTGACACAACAACTCGCATAGAATCTACCCAGCTACGGCCAAGAAGAAGATTATAATCTAGGGGAGCATCGAAAATTTCCACTTCAACTTGGACTGTCTTGCCTTCGAGAGTAACCGGCTATGACGGAAGAACACCGTAAGGCCTAAAACCTGAGCCATTGAAGGCTTTCAAAGTATTTTGTGATTCAGTTAACGGAGGAGAGCCAATGGCTTTCCAACAAGTAAGAGACATTACACACGTAGAGGCACCCTCATCAATAACAGTGCGACAAATGCTCTTGTCAGCGACAACAACTTGTATTTGAAACGCAAGCTGTGGGGGTAACCTTGGAACATGGTCTTCCAAGTCAAAGACTATCAAATTCGTATCTGTAGGATCAATTCCACCTATGGCTTTCAACAGAGCCCTTCGTTGCGCAGGACAAGACTGAAGGACTTCAAGGGCAGACATCGCTGAAGGTGCTTGGGCCAGATCTTCGACAATGCTATAGTTCTGGGCTGCACGAGCATGAGGATTGAATGCCGACTTCTTAAGGACACCTTTCGAAGGGCGTAAGATTGTATCAAGGCTCGGTCTTTCGAGATGAAGAGGACCGTTTGTAGGTGGATTTGGCGGAGAGAGGTGTACCAAATCAGGAGGTAAATAATCAACCTTCTCCTTAGAAGGAGAATAGTCTTTGGCTCTAGTTGCGATGGCAACGTCATTGTTCTTAGAATCACTGGTGCACATCAAAACATATGATGTTGTAGACGTAGAAGGTTGGTCATGAATGACCAAAGAGGCCTGTTGTTGAGACGGGAAGGGTTGGGACAAGACTGCCGACGTAGAGGGTTTAGGCGTTCCTTGAAGAAACTTATTAACCTCGTCACGTCTAGGACAATCCTTTGTGTAGTGATCATCACCACAGATAAGGCAAGGATAACGTGGTGTGCGCTTATCTGGATCGTCAACAGGAGGGGTTTTAGTTTGCTCGTTTTGATTATTATTTTTACTCTCCTTATTCTTGCCTCTCCCTTTCTTTGATTTATTTTTACCGGTCGACGTAGATTGAACAACGTTCACTTCAGAAGTTTTATCAGCGGGAGGAGCAGGAGACAGAGCATTTTGAACATTAGAAGAATTGGATTTAGGGGTTGTACTTGAAACCGAATGTGAGTGGGTATGAGCAGTACCAATCACACCATCAGCTGCATGCGAGGAAGCTGGAGCAGTTGAAGTGCTGGAAGTACCAGGACGAGGCAAATCAGGTAATAAGTCATAAAGAGTTCCCGTTTGTGAATAAACGAGATCAAGATACTGAGCATGACTTATAGCCTGCTCTTCTGTGACAACACCGCCCATAGAAATGTCTTTACCAATTTTGTTCACAAAAGATTTGGTAAACCATTCTGCCAGTAACTGATCAGGAAGCTCAAGTTTAATGAGACGTCGCCTCCTTCTCCACTCATGAATATGATCAGATATATGAGTGCTTGAACTTTGTTTGAAGGAAGTTAAAATCTCCGTCCCAGTATCGTAACGGATCGGTAACTGGTAGTGTGTGAGAAAAGCCATAGCTAGGGTATTGAAATCAGAAAAGAAACCTTGTGGCAATTCAATATACCACTTCGCAGCCGAACCGGTAAGGGTTCGTTGAAAAAGACGTAGACGAATGGAGTCATCCATCAACGAATTGGACGAACACCATAAATGAAAAGTCATGACATGATTATTTGGGTCCTCTCCCGCCTTGCCATCGAATTTCGGAATATCCGATGGAAGCTTAGCAGGGATAACAGGCCATTGGGGAGAGTGATGAATAGGATCATTGAGGATCCTAGACAAGTTTGGCAAATACAAGGTGGCAAGAAAAGACAACTGTTGGTTTACTTGTGGGTACTGGTGAATTTGGGGTGGAAGCCCTGTTGGCAGACCAGTAGGAGCATAAGCAGACTGTCCGTAAAGGGAAGACCCTGGCTGATTCAGTGGTGGCTGGATAGGATAGTAACCCCAAGGATTATGACCTTGAGTTTGAGTAGGGACCTGAGGTTGAGTAGTTTGACCCGAACCCCAAATAGGATTAGTTACACCTGGATATGGTTGGCCTATAGGAGGGACAATGGTCTTCCCCCCAGCGTTTTGAGGAAGGTTTTGTAAAAGCTGATTCTAATACTGGGCCAACTGAGGAGGTATATTTTGTCCAAAAGGTGAGGTTGGTCCCCCTACCGTAGGTATAGTTCCACCCAGAAGTTGTGTGCCAACCGTAGGTTGCGTGGTAACTGTGTTATGTCCGGGAAAAGGAAAAGGAAAAGGAACCGTACCACCCTGTCCACCCACGGGAATCTGCAAGTTGGGTGCAACAGTCGGAATAGTGCCACTAGGATTAGAATTGCCAGTAGGAAACTGAGGGAGTGTCGGAATGAAACCGGGAATAGGATGCCCAGGAAAAGGAGGACCACCTGGAGAACCAGCTGGGGTTTGCGGAGGTGTTGGATGGGAAACATTCAACAAAGGATTCAACACATGATAACCAGGGGGTAAGTTTGGATTAGCCTCAGGCATTCGCTGGGTATTGATAGGAGGAAGAGTAGTTGCAGTAATTCCGGTTTGGACACTCGTAGTATCCGCAAGATGGGCCATCTCTGGAGGAAGAACAAAATGATAAGTGGTAGTCTCGGGTGTAGTCTCTGTCTCAGGAGACACAGGAGGGTTGATTTTGTAAACAGGGGATGACTCTGTACCGAAAAGAACTCGACGAAAATTACCGGACAAAAAAGGATCTTGGCCTACTACACCATGTGAAGGCCCAACAGTTGATTCAGAAGATGTAACAACGGTTTCTTCAGAAGGATTTACTCGTCCAACAGGTCGTTCACCAGGACGAATGCGATAGTCCTCTATAGTATTGGTAATTCAAAAATCACCTAGAGGATCAGTGCGTTCTACTTGTGGAGGTGGTGTAGAAACGTCTTGGACTTCACTTATGTCCACGTGTGGTAGAGTAACAAGGGGGATTTCACCTTGACGAGGAGAGTCCTCAGGGGTACCCTCAGGTGTTGTTGTATGAAAGGGTTGTGAAACGTCCGGATGTTCCAGGGATAAACCTTGCATCCTACGTGAACGTCGCGGGGGAGCAATTGTAAACAAGTAACAAACTCCGCAACGAAAATCCTATGGTCAACTTCGAGAAACAAACAACACACACTAGTAAACAAAATCTAGAAGCAATCACCAAGCAATCAATACCTTCCAATATCGAAGCCACTAGTTGGTGATGAAATCCAACGTCGCAACAACGAGCCGAGAAGGGGCGGGGCTAAGGTGGAAAAGTTACGTTGACGACCTTCTTAACAGACTTACACCGTGGTGCAAGCTCCCACACATAATCGTGGGTATACCCTCCAAGGAGCCCGAGTGAGTTTGATCAACGTCAATTCCAGGTACCGTGCAGACTTTCCCCTCCACAGTCACCTTGGGTAAGAACCTAGAGAGATAAGCCACTAAGGTCACCACAAACAACAGTACAGCCTGGGGGAACAGTCGTCAGTCCGATCCACACGCAAGGGCAGGGTATCTATCCCGAAACCAACTCAAAGGCTTCCACTCATAATTGTGGGTATACCTCGGAGTGATCCCCGTAATACGTTCAATCTGTACACCGATGTCAACAAAGCAGGGTTAGTAACTCTGCCAACACCAATGCGACCTAGTGCTTGACCCTTGTGTTAGAAGGGCGTACCAGGACAATATGTTGCAAATGGAATTTAACACTCCCTAACTCAAGATGCTATTGTGTGTTTTTTGAGCTTTTGGAGAGTGTATCTCTCTTCCTACTCCAAAGCACTAGCCTAGCTAAATGTTGATGTAAAAGAGCCCTAGAAAAGAGTTATTAGATAGATTTTAAGATTACACAATGTTTTTAAAAGCTGTTGTTTACTCAAAGGTAATGGAAGTGAAACTCGTGATGTATGACTCTGACCCAAATAATGCAAAGATAATGATGAAATATAATCCTTTTCATTCCATGAATCCTAGTTATGGGAGAGAGAGAACATTTTCTGGATCAATCTCAATACTATAATGCAAAGGAAATGCTCAATTTCCTTCCAGATGTCAATGCAAACAATCATTTGTCAATGAACAATCTCTAAATGTCTTTTTCAAATACTTCAATAAGCTCTAAAATTTGATTTTCAATGTTTTCAAAATGACAAAAACACAAAACTTGAAAGAAAAATTGTTGTTCACTTTCCAAGAAGAACTCTAATTAATGAGAAAAGAAAACCAAATCATAAAGACCCAAACAAACAACCCAATCCAATACTTTCAACGAAAGTAAAAACAAAAAGCAAACTAATGAGTTCCTCAATGCTCATGAAAAATCTTCTTTTGAACCACCAAGCAAATGAGAAACACAAAGCACTTGACTCTCTACCAATCAATGGTTCTCAGTCAATCAGACACATTCAACTCCAGAAGCTAGAGAGAAAGAAAATGCCAAACAGATCCAAGAAATGAAAGCCAAGCTACCAAGGGCAAGAAAGACCTAGAAACCCTAAATTTGTTCCAGCAAGCAAACGAAGGCAAGAGATATATAAATCAATGACCCAATAAGCCAAAAAGACACAAATCAACTGTTCTGAGCAATTGAAAAAGTCAAAAATCAATTTCCAAAATTTTCAAAAATCTGCTTGCAGGCCATCAGTGTCACACAGTGCGAGAAGATAGTGTTCTCACAGGCCACTGTGGAGCAAGGTGCGAGGGGTTCACACTGGACCCTACAAGAAGGATGCGAACTTGACTGGTTCTCGCAGGCTGTCAATGAACACAGTGCGAGAAGTCCTGAAGATAATGAAAAATTTGAAAATGCAAGCAAAATTCTAGCTGGCTTATAGACCCAGAAGGTCTCTCAGGATATCCTGAGGACTCATACACTGACAAAACAGGAGAAAAAAGCAAGTAGTGCAAATGGCCACAGAAAATTCAAAAACCATAAAGAAAAAGGGAATAGATCCCTAGTGGAGTCGCCAATTTTGTTTCAGGATAAATCCGTGAGTGCGGACACAAACCGATCTCCCTAGATCCACCTGGATCTAGAACAAAACATGACATAATAATACACTTTCCCTAGATCTAGACTATTGAATGAACTAAGAGACGAGGATCATCGACATACCTTATGAACGCTTTCCTTAGGTCTCTGTTGTTCCAAGCTTCTCTCCAATGCTCTTGCACCGTTCAGATCACAACAGTACAAACCAATCAAAGTGAAGGTAGATCAATATATTCAATAACTAGTCTATACATATGATCAAGGAGTTATGTAATAAAGTGACATCATCTTTATGGGAAAGGGACATATTACTGTATTGAATTAATTGAAAGTGAAACTTACAACCTGAGCCTTGATGTCATAGGTCTCCTTTCGATGGCTCCTAACTCTGACACACACACTTGCTCATGCATGAAGAAAATCAACCACTTGTGATGACCTTGCTGTTGTCTCTAGCTGTTGTAGCATCAGTCCTCCATACAGTCTTGCACTAGTTCTCCAATCAATCTCTTGCTAGCTTACTGCTTATTCTTCTTCTTAACCCTTTCCATGAGCAATATCCTCAATATATAGGAGAAGATAGATTAGTTACTTGGATAGGAAATGATCCCAAGATATATGGAATGCCAGCACCTGAATAACCACTCGAAGCCAACTCATGTTTCTAGAAGATTCCCTTCTAGAAGGTTCGAGATTTCATCTTTTTCCTTCCTTTGGAACATGTTCGCACCCTGGCTATTAGTTAAAGTGCGAACCATCCGCACCCCAGCTTAATGCAGCCTGCGAGAATCAGGCATTCTCGCAGGCAGATATATAGGTAGCCTGTGACCATCCTTTAAAAGCATGATTTGTGGAAGAAGACAAATGTAACTTTTCTCAGGAAAGTGTTCTTAGTGAAGAGCTTGATTTTCCATTATCATAACATCATCACGATGACCAAAATTGTGGATAACAGAATTCCCCCCAAAGTCTGAGAGTGGAACCAGTGATAGTCGATGGACTTTGTAAGCTGCATGTGTCTGTCGAGAACCAAGAGCACATCTAATCAGAGACCTGCAAACATCCAAGCATCAACAGAATATCATGTATACCAATTCCTGAGGTAGGCATTCCCATACTCAGATCATAGACTGATGACAACATACACAAAGGTCATGGCCACCAATCATACACTGTGGAGCCATGCAGTCATAATATAGCACAGCCACCTGAATACACTGTGGATCTGTGCAACAAATTTTCAATCAAGACGACATAGCCACAAAACATACACAGTGGATCTATGTGTCACAAATTATACATACTCCATCGCAACCTGTACCATAAAGACAATATCTAGGGTCTTCAATCTCGTCGCCCAAAGAACGAATCTAACCACGCGATTACATGTGTCGAAGTCGAACATGGTAGAAACCACCTGATTACCAGTCATTGATGTAACCGTTAACAAGTGCGAGGGAAATCACCATTGATGTCAATGACTCCCAAGGTACTATATTACAATCCATCGAGTGTGAATAAATGAGTTGATGTCGAACACCCGACAAAATCTTTCGATCATGGGTCAATGATGTAAACCCACTGTCGAAAGCGAGAAACTTGCCATTGAGGCATGCAAGCTTCAAGGTACTAAATAATTTCTAAGCCTCGATTCCGGATAATGTGCTGAGGTCGACGGAATAAGACTCGTCATAGGAGGGCCTTGATGTATCCCTCATCAGTGGCATGAAATGAGTAACAGAGTTTGAAAGTGAAACAGAGTATGTGACAATTGGACTTTGGACACAGGGAAGGCCGACACAGAATGAATGGATAACTGCAGATGGCCGACTCAAGTAGAGGTTTCAGACAGACTGCTCTTGAACATATGAATGACATGACCAATGATTTGGCAACATTGACTCAAAGACGACACATGGAACGACCTTGTTATCAAATCGACTGAGAGACAAATGGATTTCCCAAACCGACTTCAAATGATGAATAGGGGGTGTCATGTTCAAGAGCGACACTTACTGCCAATTAACACAAAGATGAAACATATCCCTTTCCCAAAATTTCCCCCACCATTTCTGGAAAGTACCTCTTTATTTTTATGCAAGCTTGAAGAGGATCACATATGCTTGTTGATATAAGCTCATCCTTCGGACGAGTCCCTCAAAGTATTTTTAACGAACCCTAAGAAGGAGAGGTTCGGTCCCATCACGGGTCTGTCAATGTTTGTTTAACGAGTCCAGAGATAGAAAACTCGAAGGTTTTTGAAGATTATAGAGTTTGGAAAAACACTTAAAAGAGAACTCTCTCAGTTCCTTTTTCGTACAACAGTCCAACGAGACCGAAAAATGGTTAAACTATCGCTCGAAGGACGCATACTTCAAATACTTTAACGAGCATGAAAATAGCAAGATCGCTCGTCAATCTTTTCATATTTAGAGAGTCTGAAAAGGGCTTAAAGATAACTCCAGGGGGTTCCTTTTTCGTGTAACCACAGCGAGCCCGAAAAAGAGATAAAACGACGCTTGATCATGTTTGTATGTTTTTTACAAGCGCAAGAACGGATAAAAAGCGCTCGAGGTTGGATGTTAAAATCATAACAAACAACCAAAATCACACCACACCGAAAAAGTTTGGCCCATAATCGTCCGTGTTTGTTACCTGCAAGTCATTTTACTCATCCTCATATTAGTAATTAGGGTTAAAAAATGAATAAACATAAAAATCCACTTT
>ML799366.1:1062093-1096672 GCA_009831015.1 Picea engelmannii | reverse complement strand
AGGGATCCACGGATGTTACGATGGTGTCAACTCATGGCTAGACATGTGGCAGGACCGATCGTCAGGTATGACGATCTCTTCTTCGACTGGCTTCAAGGCCAGGTGCTGATGGTAGAAGATTATGCATACGCTAGCTTGGATTTCCGCGGTGATCCTGACCTTGCACTACCTGAGGACGCACAGTGGGGAGACCTCGGTAAGAAGCACACCAATTTCATCTTTTTAAATGTTTTTGTATTTTTTAACATATATAAATGTTTTTGTTTTTAGAGATTTATCTGAAGACTAACACCAAATTTTATTAATAACACAGACGTTGGGGCATATAGACCTGCTGGTAGTTCTCCTGTCCAGTGTCGAGGAGAGGCAGCAGTAGCAGTTCCACAGTACGCCGAGGACTATCTGACAGTGGAGCAGAACTTAGAGGGTCTGATGGCCGACGTTCCAGATATGACTCTGGAGGAGATTCCCCAACGCGATCAGCGTCACACTGTGGGAGTCTCTCCCTCTATGGGTCGACTGCTCCACAAAGTTGCTAGGACATTAGTGTGCTATCGTGAACATCATTAGTGATGTCATTATGTAGAAGCTAGGAGCTTCAGTTTTTGATATTTTGGTCTTCGGACAACCATTTTGTAAAAACAAACTTTGATCGTTATATATATATACACGGTTTCTACCGACTTACTTTACATTGTGTACATTTTAATGTGTTTGATTTATAAGTGATTTAAATGCCTGTCCAATACATAATTAGCTAAAGCATCTGTCAATGTATTAAGACATCTAGGAATGTGTTGATATTCATTGTAATCAAAATGTCGTTCCAAGAGGCGAATCCACAAATATATCCTCAATAAAGTAGGACTTCGAATAGAATATACATTACTAAGCTGTAGTACTACCAGCTGCGAGTCAAGTTGGACAACCAAATGACGAATTCCAAGAGAGATAACATCAACCAGTAATTCCACAACGACGCTATACTCCGCGATGTTGTTGGTTGCTCGTCCAAGACATACACCTCGTAAAGATATAAGCTCGTTTGTTGGGGCATAGATTGCCCAAGAAGCTGAAGCTAGGTTCCGAGTACTACGGCTAGCACCATCGGCGAAGCCAATATAAGGTAGCGAATACTCCGACATCTGGCAATCAAACACAACGTCACGTAAGGGAAGAGACCAGATAACGTCAACGCAAAACTAAAAGTAGCACACACATGCAATATGATACATAAAATACAAGTACTAGTGCACAAATGACTCATGCATAATACTTCTTTAAGTACAACCCATTTCTGGGTTCTCTCAAAGGTACACCATCATAATCAACTAGCTCATACGCTCCCTTTTCCAAAACTTTGCTAACAATGTAAGGCCCACGCCACATTGGTTCAAATTTCCCAGCTCCTAAGACATCTTTATCTTGTTCATACAAAAGAACATGATCTCCTTCAGAGAAGACACAAGGTTTGACATGCTTGTCGTACTGTGCCTTAATACGTTTCTTCTGGACTTCGATTACAAGAGTAGCGTCACGGCGAGTCTCGTCTAATCGCATCAAATACAACAGACGTTCCTCTTCGGCATAAGTGTTAGGTAAGAGCTCTACGACTAGCTTCAAAGACGGTATTTCACATTCTATTGGCAGAATGGATTCCATGCCATAAACTAATCGAAAAGGTGTAAATCCCGTGGCAGACTTAACAGATGTCCGATACGCCCACAATGCTGAAAACAACATCGTGTGCCAGCTAGTCTTATGGATTCCTATCATCCGTCGAATCATAGTTATAAGAACCTTATTAATGGCTTCGATCTGGCCATTAGCCTGTGGATAATAGGGTGTTGAGCTATCATGACGAAGGCCCAACTTCTCTGTGAGTCCAAAAATCATCCTCGTTTCGGCGACGTTATGCCGTTAAGTCCGATTTAGTCTTCTTATCACGCGATTCAATCGGCACCACCTTCTACACCCTCTCTTGAGGAGTTGTCTCCCGATCCTTTCCGTGTCATCTTTCCCACTAACGAGATGATCATGTTCGTCCTGGCCGATACACCTTGGGACGATGGGCATCATCGTTCCATACTGTTTCTGGAACAACACACTCTCGAGAATTACCAGTGGATTTCGACTCCGTCGACCGTTGTCGTCATAATGACTGTTCCCAGATCTACACGTGATGTGTTTGCAGAAGGGAACCTCAACAATATCTCTCCCACGATACCCATTGATATTTTAGTTAAACCTGGGATAGTTGAAAATGTTCACATTGGAGCTTCGTGTTCTCCCAAGGAAATTGTCACCTATACTGCGTTGTTCAAAGAATTTCGTGATATCTTTGCCTGGAGTTACGAAGAGATGTCGGGTATCGACCCTACTATTGTCGTGCGTGAGATTAAGACATACCCCAGAGCTAAACCAGTTCGACAGCGCCTCCGTCTTGTCCATCCACGTAAAGCGACAACCATCAAGCTCGAAGTTGATAAACTTCTCAAAGCCGGTTTTATTTATCTCGTGGCTTTGACAGAATGGGTTTCTAACCCCGTACCGATTGACAAGAAAGGTGGTAGTATACGTGTTTGTGTTGATTATCGGGATATTAACAAAGCCTGTCCGAAGGACAACTTTCCAACCCCTTTCGTCGACCAGATCGTTGATGACTGTGCTGGCAGTGAAATCTTTTCTCTCATGGATGGATTTTCCGGCTATAATCAAATTAACATCGCTCCTGAGGACCAACATAAAACTTCTTTTATTTTTCCTTGGGGTACTTTCACCTACAGAAAACTCCCCTTCGGTCTGAAGAATGCAGGTGCAACGTTCCAACGTGCTATGTCTTACGCATTTCACGATATCAAGCATATCGTTCAACCTTATTTGGACGATTTGCCGGCTCACTCTTTACGTCGAGTCGATCACCCTAATCATCTCTGAGCAATTTTTGTTCGTTGTCGATTCTATCGCATTCGCCTGAATCCTCATAAATGTGTCTTTTGTGTAGAATCCGGCCGTCTTCTCGGGTTCATTGTTTCACCTCAGGGGATTCGGGTAGATCCTATTAAGGTTGAGGTGATTCTTAATCTCCCTCCTCCTTCTTCATTATGCCAGTTACAAAGTTTGCTGGGGAAAGCAAACTTTCTTCGTTGTTTCATTCCGAATTACGCCGAGATTACTCGTGGTTTCACACGTCTTCTAAAGAAAGGTTCAGAGTTTGTCTGGGATAAGGTTGCTAACAACACTTTTGAAGCTTTAAAATTGTCCCTCACGAAAGCTCCTCTTCTTTTCCCTCCGGATTATAGTCGAGATTACTTTTTTTATCTCGCTTCTTCCGAGTATACTATCGGCATGGTCCTCGTTCAGGAGGATGATAACCACGATGAACATGTTATCTATTACTTGAGTAGAAGTTTATCATCCACGGAAATCAAGTACCAACATGTTGAGAAGCTGGCTCTGGCTGCTGTTCAAGCAGTTCAACATTTTCGTCATTATATTCTCTCTAGGAAGACTACAGTGATTTCACATTGTAACCCCATGCAACATATATTGACACGTCAATTGCTAGGGGGCAAGTACTCCAAGTGGATTGTCATTCTCCAGGAGTTCGATTTGGAATTCGATCGCGCCACGTCGAAGAAATCCCTAGTTTTCGCTGAGTTAATTTGTGATTTTCCCCACACTGCCACGTAAAAAGTAGCAGTCGATTCGTTACCTTACGAGTCACTTTTCCTTATCAGTACCGACGATATTTGATACAGAGATATCATTATATATCTCCAAACTCAAACTTTTCGGCCTGCTTTGTCTAGTGCCGATCGTCGTCGTGTCCGTTATCAAGAACATCATTATATTATCCTCGGCGACACTCTATACCGTCGAGGCATTGACTCTGTCTTTTGGCGTTGTTTGACTTTTGACGAAGCTGAGAAAGATTTGAATGACTGCCATTCAGGAGCATGTGGTGGTCATATGTCTGGGTATGCTACTGCCCAGAAGATCTTACGTGCAGGTTACTTTTGGCCTTCCTTGTTCAAGGACTACATTACTGCTGTTCAAAAGTGTCATGCCTGCCAGACCTATAATCAGAAGATTCGGTCGCATCCTGCTCCCCTTCATCCTGTAGTCTCAGTAGGTCCTTTTGCAAAATGGGGCATTGATTTCATGACATGTCACCCTCACTCGGCCGGGGGGAATGGTTATATTATTGTAGCTGTTGATTATTTTACCAAGTGGGCCAAGGCAATGCCGACATTCGACAATACTGGGAAGACTGCAGCGTTATTTCTTTTCAATCATGTCATCACTCGTTTTGGTGTTCCTCAGGCTATCGTTACCGATCACGGTAGTCATTTTAGGAATTATATGATGTCTGAACTCACAGAGAAGTTGGGCCTTCGTCATGATAGCTCAACACCCTATTATCCACAGGCTAATGGCCAGGTCGAAGCGATTAATAAGGTTCTTATAACTATGATTCAACGGATGATAGGAATCCATAAGACTAGCTGGCACACGATGTTGTTTTTAGCATTGTGGGCGTATCGGACATCTGTTAAGTCTGCCACGGGATTTACACCTTTTCGATTAGTTTATGGCATGGAAGCCATTCTGCCAATAGAATGTGAAATACCATCTTTGAAGCTAGCCATAGAGATCTTACCTAACACTTCTACCGAAGAGGAACGTCTGTTGTATTTGATGCGATTAGACGAGACTCGCCGTGACGCTACTCTTCACTAAGAACACTTTTCTCAGGAAACTGTTCTTAGTGAAGAGCTTGATTTTCCATTATCATAACATCATCATGACATCATCACGATGACCAAAATTGTGGATAACAGTTATGGTGTGAAATTTGCAAGACGATGCATCACCACCCTCATAATTGTCCCTTCATGCAGAAATACCAAAGCACTATGAGGAATTTGTTTTTCAATTTCTGTAAGTTTGTCAGACATGACAAGAAGGATTTTTGTGCATTGGACCTGATGAGAGAGCACACTATATATGCTTACATAACCCAAGAAGAAAATGTAGCAACAGAAGGAGCAAGTACGCAATATAATACTCCTAGAGGATGTTATAATCAGGGTGGCATAAGAGGATTCAGAGGCCGAGGAAGAGGTGGATTTGGTAGAGGAGGAAGAGGACCAATCATTTGATATAACTGCAATCAACTGGGACATTTACCGCGTGAATGTTCGAATCCTTGAACGACATTCACGTATTGCATAGCATTGGAGCATGCGATGGAGGATTGTCCTCAAATGATATCAAAATGGTAGGAAAGAGGGAACTAGAACCAAAACCAAAACCATAACCATAACCATAACCAACACATACAAATGATAGCAACAGAATAAAGCAACGATCAACCCATTATAGCAGCAGTTACACACGGAGGAACGAGAACCAGAGTTGATGCGACAAATCAAGGGAATATAATTCACCAGTGGGTAAGGAAGGAAATGGAGCCATTACCATTATTTGATCCAAGAAAAGAGAAAGAGACTTACCAACAAGAAAGAAAAGAATTAATAGGAGTAGTCTGGATACCATCAACTTTGACAACACTACTATTGTATGATAGACCACTGGCATATGATATGCCTCTAGTCTATGACCATTTGGAGAAACAAACTGATAGGTTAAGTACTTTGAAGAGATTTTTAAGAATTTGCTTAGATTTAGTGAAGGATGAATCTGCGTTGAGTAGTCTGCGCGAAATGATTGACCATTGTGCCAAAGAAAAAGAGCAATCTGTCACACATAGAGAAGTTAACCAGATGTATAGTAAGAAGCGAACGAATAGGGAGTTCAGGATCAATGCGTAGATAGGAGCTGATGAAATGGACAATATAATTCTGGATCTGGGGTCCAATGTAAATTGTATATCGAGATAAACTTGGGAGATGATGGGCTAGCTGAAGCTGTTTTGGTCTATTTTCCAGCTGAGACTAGTGAACCAACATAAGATTGTTCCAGTTGGAAGGTTAACAAGAGTAAATGTCAATATTGATGGAGTGCGCAGTGTAGCAGGCTTTGAAGCGATCGACATCGTAGATGGTATTACACCTTATTCAATGCTATTGGGACTTGATTAGGCATTTGATAATCAAACAATCATTGACCTAAAGAAGGGGCAGATGGTATTCGAAGTGGAATACTTAAAGGTGACTGTGCCATTAGATCCCACTGAAGGATGAATGTATGTAGAACCAACAAAGGGAAAAGTACTTGATAATATGCATAATATGACTGCGCAGATGGACGATTACATCAATCCTACAACTGAAGGCGTACAGTTGGAGGAGTATCAAGGCATGCACATCAAACTTAGAATAATCCTTGGAGAATTAGCAACGAAGACTGCATGAAGTATCGACAAGGAAGTGTGCTCGAATTACCTACACATTGAGATGGATTGGAACCGAAATAGTCAAGCCTCCAAGGTATGATGGATTAACTAATGTAATTTATTTTATAAGAGAGTTTGAGCTGCAGATATTAGATCAATAGAGAGTATTAGCTTTGGATGTTTCACTGAAAGCAACCCCTACGTGATGGTGGGCTACACACACATATGGCATAATAGATAGGTCACAGTCCAAGAGGTTATTACAAGTCAGGTTCAAGACAGATAAGGAAAGTATCATGTAGAAGTATAGTGGATTAAGTTGTCCAACATGTCATGTTACAAAGTGTACTGGGTAGTGGATATTGGTACCAAAACAAGAATGGACTCAGTTATCTGTGCATACTTTGGATACAATTCCTAAGAATTGGGACATCAAACTAAAAGTGCGTAGAGGGACATGAGATTGGGAAGAGTTGACAAAGAACTTCAAGGTAAAATTTAGTTTTGAAAATAATAATTCATTGATTGACTCAACCTTTCAGGTAATAAAGAATAATATTTTTGCATCAGAGGACTTATTGGGATCAACACCTTTGTATAGTGCGCCTAGAGTCACTGCAACAAGTGAATAGGTCTTGCACTGTTATAATGTCGTAGATGAAGACCAAGATGAGGAATACCCAAGGAATTTGTAGATATCAAAGATTAAAGGGGAGTGCGTTGTAGAGGGATCGAAGATTGAGTCAACGATATATGCAAAGCCCCTAAGAACGCGCAAAGTGAACATTGGTACATAATATAAGCCTACGTTTGCGCACATAGGAGACTACTAGAGTGAGGAAAAATTTCAGAAGATTGTTGACTTGCTGTGTGACTACCATGATTTGTTTCCAATGACGTTCTCAAAGATGAAAGGAATCGCTGGAGAATTAGGAGAAATGAATATTCCACTGAAACGAGATGCCAAACCTGTGAAGCAGAGACCCTATAGAATGAACCCAAAATATAAGCAGAAGGTAGAAACAAACATAGAAATACTGTTATAGGCTATAATTATAGAACTTGTTGAAGAATCAGAGTGGATCAGCCCAATGGTGGTTCAAGACAAAAAGACAGGAGGAATCGAGATATGTGTAGATCTGAGAAAGTTGAATGATGCTTGTTTACAGGACCTTTTTCCTATGCCTTTTACAGATGAAGTATTAGAGAATGTAGGGGGTCAAGAGGCTTACTCTTTTACGGATGGATTCTCAGAATACCACCAGATCATGATTTCGCAACAAGAATGATATATGACTACCTTTACGATAGAATGGGGTTGTTACCAATACACAATTATGCCATTTGGGTTGAAAAATGCACCAACAATATTTTCTAGAGTAGTTGTTGCAGCCTTCAAAGAGTTCATTCATAAGTTCCTAGAAGTGTACCTAAATGATTGGATAGTATTTAGTTTATGAAAATATCATGTTGAACTTCTTCACCTAATGTTGGATAAGTGTAGGCACTACCAGATCTCATTGAATCTGAAAAAAATGCATTTTTTGTGCACCTTTTGGAATTTTGTTGGGCCATGTGGTGTGTAAATAAGGATTGTTAATGGACCCTGGAAAGATAGTCGTGATTGTTCATCCACCAACACCAACTTCAATGCGACAATTGAAGTCCACATTGGGTCATACAGGATATTATAGAAAGTTCATCAAAGGATATGCGTAGATCACAACCCCTATGGAGAAATTGTTGAAGAAGGAAGTGGAGTATCAATGGAATGAAGAATGTCAAAAGAGTCTAGATACACTAAAACAAAAGATGGCGATCGCACCGATTCTAGGTTTTCCTAACTGGAGAAAAGAATTTCATGTACATGTTGATGCATCATTGATATCATTGGGAGCATTTTTGGCACAACCGGGTGAAGGAGAGATAGACTATCCAATTGCATTCAGTAGCAACAAGTTATCATGTACATAGCAAAACTATACTACGACATAATGAGAAGGTTTGGCGATGGTATATGCCTTGCAAAAGTTCAGACATTACCTACTTGGATATAATTTCAAGATGTATACAGACCACTCTGTGTTGATATACCTAGTGAATAAGCCAGTGTTGGGGGGAAGAATACACATATGTTTATTACTATTCAAAGAATATCACTTTGAAGTGATTGTGAAACTAGGAAATTTTAACTCGGGATCGCATCACTTGCCGTGCATACCATCACATGAAGATGCATGGAACTTGGATGACAGTTTACCATATGTGCACTTATTTTCAATCTAGATGGTGGATGACTATTTTGTAGAAACAATTCAGGTTTTGAGCATGAGAGTAGCCCCATCATACTTCAAAGTGGCACAAAAGAAGAAGCTAGTAGTAAAGGAAGCATACTACCAGTTGATAGCAGACAATTTATACAAGCTAGGAGTAGACAATATTTTGTGACATTGCATATTGGAGCATGAAAGAAACAACATATTATCCAATGCACATGAAGGGGTTGTAGGAGGTCACTACGCAGGAAAAGAAACAACCCAGAAGATTCTGTGTGCAGGATTATGGTGGCCTACCCTGCATAAATATGATAAAGAATTATGTTAGAGTTGTGACGTTTGTCAGAAACTTGGGAAGCCCTCTAGGAGAGATGAAATGCCCTTAGTTCCACAAGTGACATTACAAGAATTTGAAAAATGGGTAATGGAATTTGTTGGGCCGATTAACTCACTAGTCGAGAGATCAAGAGATAGGTACATTATTAATGCGACAAACTATTTAACCAGATGGGACGAGGCAAAACTAGTTAGAGATTGCAGTGTAGAGACAATTGCACTATTTTTATTAGAAAATGTAGTCAAAAGATTTGGATGCCCAAGACCACTTATGAGTGATCAGGGAACTCACTTTCTGAATAATACTATTGCAACAATAAAAAAGGAATTTCATATCCATCATCAGAAGAGTACACCATACCTTCTCCAGGAAAATGGCACAATAGAAGCCTTCAATAAGATTCTGGAACATCCTCTTAAAAATGTTTACAATGTAAGTCAGAATAACTAAGACTTGAAGATTCCAACATTATTATGGGCATATAGGACCACATGCAAGAAGATGACGGGATAGACTCCATTTAGGTTGACTTATGGATAAGAAGTTGTTAGGTCGATGGAGTTTGTTGTACCAAGTCTGCACATTGTTGCGATGGAGGAGGTTACATATTTAGGTGCAGTGGAAAAGAGACCATCATAACTAATGGAACTATAAGAGGATCATTTTGTCACAGGTTTCCATTAACAGGTACAAAAAGCACACGAGAAATCTTGGCATGACAAACATATCAAGCAGAAGAAATTTCAAACAAAAGAATTAGTGTTACTTTATGACAACAAGTTTTTGCAACATCTAAGGAAGTTCCAGATGCATTGGTTAGGCCCATATGTGATCTAATATGTGAAATAAGTAGGGGTTGTTCAGCTGGAGAAGTTGGATGGAGAAGTTATGGAAGGATTTGTTAATGGAAGTAGGATGAAACTATATAGGGACACTTGTGATTTTTCACATTAGTCCAAACTGCGCAGAATCTATACCATAGTGTATTATAATGTAGGTAGAAAAAGAAATAAAAAGTAAACAAAATAAGAAGAAACAATCAAAAGTGTTCGAAGTAAGAGACAAAAGGTTGGAAGGAAGCACATAATTAATGTTAAAACAACTAAGCCAACAAGTGTTGTAGAGACGAAGTAAATACAGAGGATGCATGTGCAAGAAGGAAGATTGGAATGCGACAGAGGCATATGAAGAAAGCGAGAAAATAATTTAAGAATATCCATGACTTGACATGCCATAAAGAGTGAACATGATCACGTAGTAGTGGCGGCACGTAGCCATAAATGAATATTGGCAAGAAGATTTCGACAGGTTAGAGAATCTAACAGATAATTCACTGAATACAACATTTTAATGAAGCGTTAAGGCAAGTAATGAATGCTAAGAAAAGTGGATTAGAATGTAAGTTTGGGCATGAATGAGTTTCAAAATAGCTCGCAACCAAGGGATAAAAGTCTTTGAAGGGTCGAATGGGAAAAAGTGTTTTCATTTCCATAGAGGGAAGTGAAAGCAGAGAGAGTAGAGCCAAGTGAAAGAAGAACATAGTCAAAGAATTTAGTTGCAGAGAAGAGTTGTAGAGAACAATGCACCACCCAAGGCAACAGTGGCATCTGCATTAGCACCAAAGGAACGACGTAGTAAGCCTCCGGTAGTACCGGTACAACAAGATATTCCAGAAGCATCCTCATCAGAGCCGATATTTCTAAGAGATTACATACCACTAAGGAAGGATACTGCGAAGCCAGTCAACTTGTCGAAAGATGCTAAGTACGAGCTTGTGGAGCTGGAAATCCCACTTGGAATGATCGTGGAGGAAGATTTGTTAGGCTTGATACCGAGTTTAAAGTATGCAGACCATGATATTATGGACAATAAGAAATTTTTGGATCTAGCGCCAAACAAGTATTTGAAGTGGTACCTTAGTGCAGAGACAAAGATGGTTGTGATAGAGCCAGATATATGGGCAATATGGTTGCAAAAAGATGGCATTTTGAACTTATTCGATATACGACACTTCGGGAGGAGAAAAAAGTTTAATTCATGCGTGAAGATGTTGTTGAGATGTGTACACGAAGGTTACTTATGGCTCGAGAGGCCGGTCTCAATTGATACAGACTTGATTGTGCACATTACTAGACTACCATCGCAAGGGGAGGACCCTTCACTGATATTTTTAGATAAAAATAATGAGAAGGCTCTATCAGAGAGCATGAAAGAATCATTTCACACATTCCGAGGACAACGTGGTTTAGATGTAGCAAGCATATGTAACCCTACAATGAGGTTTGTGACACAAGTATTATCTTGTAAATTGTAAAGGAAGTGTCAGAGGGACCAAGTACCAATGATAGTAATAATGACAACCAAGAAGTGAATTGAGGGCATGTAGATGAAATGGGCGATATTTTTGCGCAACCAATTCTTGATCGATTGTGAAGAGGCACAATATAAAGGGACTAAATTTCACTACGCATGGCTCTTAATTCTAATTGCATTATCAACATGGAGGAAGTTGGATGATACATAGTTTTTGGGAGTAAAATATAAGCCATGCCTAGCCGCAAGATATCATAAATTATGGCATACTACACACAAGGTGCAACAATTAGACAACAGTGTTTTTTTTTTTTTATATATACAAGGAAACGATTTAGACAAACATTCAGAGTACGTTGTTGACGATTAAAATCGCAATGTTGAATTCTACCCGCAAAGGATTGCTAAGCTCTATTATTTATTTATGATAATAATATTTAACTAGTAGGTGGGACCCCCTTGTAGATTATAGGTGCAAAGATAGACATGTTACACTTATATGTTGTTGCTGTTACGATGTTGCCTACACAATCCTATACAGTTGATGCTACAGTATTGGTTTCATTTGATATGACAACTTGGATTATATGGGAAGCGCATATGGTAATGTTAACGTATGGTCTTGATATGTTTTGGGTGGCGCACTATACAATGGATATGGCATTGAATTATGCAATGATTATGGTTTGAATTTAATGGTTGATGTTATGTTAATGGGATGGCTCATACGTGAAATTGAATAGGGCTAGGTGAGGAAGTGACATGAATTTACTTCACGTCACTCCAAACCTCCCTTGAGCCCATCACCCTAGCATAGTTGAATTTTTCTCTGTTGGTTGTGGAAGCTCCGTGATTTTAGGTTTTGGAAGGGGAAAACTCAAACCAACTCTTCATTGAAGCAAGATTTTTCACAGGTATGGCTCTTTGCTTTCCATCCATGATGGACTCTTTGTATTATGAATGAAATGGTGGCTCAGGATTGCATGGGTTATGTGCTTGTCTTAAGTTTTTGATTGAGTATCGATACTATGTTATGGGTTCTCTCTGATTACTGTGGAATGTTGGCATTTTAAAGGAAAATAATGGGGGTTATTGCTTGTAAAGTCTGCGCATTGGTCATCGATAAAAATGAATTCAAACAGCTTGGGTTTTTATGATGATTCTCTATGGGAAATGATAACAGTAGTGCAAAGATCTCTAAGTTTTATTATTGTGGGGTTTTACCACCAGTATGGGTATTGGTTGCTGTCACCCTTGTTATCACATTTATTTGTAGGGGGGGTTGTTTTCCTAAGAAGTTGGTTCCTTGGTGAAGGAATGAAAGAAAATGGGCAAAAAACCCACAATTTGGCTTATATCCTAAGTTGGAGGAGTGATGAGGCATTTTGGCGTGACATGATAAAACACACGCAGATCTAGGCGGTCAAGAGCTGAGCGCCCCAGATCAATGGTCGATGGCCATATCGGGGCCTCAACATGTGCATAGGATAAAAAAAGTTAGAGCGGGATGAGAAAATAGCCGTGGTTTGTGAAGGTGTTATGTGTCAGTCAAATACGTGCATCGGGCCCAAAAGTGGGGAAGTTCCAAACCACTTTTCACACCCCCAATATGCGCATGTGCACATAGTGTCCTATTCTGGGTCGACAAGTGGCCACCCCTCATCACTTCCACTCCCTCCATCTGTCTTCCACTCACCATCCCGTCGATACCTGTCCCTTTCTCATATCCCACCACCTGTGCCACCTTGCTCCACATCAATTCCATCCCATTACACCTCATCTCCCGTTTGTGTGCCCCCCACGCTATCCTTAGTCTCCTCGTCCATCCACAACTGTCTACCTGGCCCTCTCCCGACTGCTACTCCATATCGAGTGCACTAATCACTTCATCATCAGCCATGTCTACCGTCAAGCTTCCCCGTAAGTATCCAGCTCAGATCTACGATGAATGCTGCGGCTGCCATGTCTTACAGGTGTAGAGTTGAATTGAGCCTTCCCCGATCCCAATGAAGCAGTTATTAAGGTTGGTTGATGGTGGTTGAGCATCGTTTCTTCCATTAATAGAAGGCACAATAAAGGACTGTCAGTTAGTTGGCTCATCAACAACTCTGTTCTGAGGCTCGTTTGCGTATGATAGAGGTTCACATTTGGACAGAGACTACATGCACAGTCTGTCAGGAAGCATGCAGGCATAATGCATTCAATGCATCTACTTGGATATGCTTCCGTGATTTTGTTTTGAGTATAAATACTCAGTTTTGATATATTTTAAATGTCGATGGTAGAGCTAGGCTCCCGCTTGCAAATTTTTAACGAGGCCTCTGGTTCTCTGGTTATGTACATGTATTTGAGACTTCTTGTTTAATGAAAGTCAACTTCTTTCCATCTCTCCATAAACACTGTGTTAAGACACTCAAAATTTAAATTTTGGGAGTGTTCATGTTGAGTTTTCCCCTCCTGGTATGGGATTGGAGGGAGAAACCATTACCACTCCTCTCTCTCCTGAAATTGTACCGTGGTTTAGACCCAGTGCCTCAAAATATTTTCCTACCCTGGGCTTTACCATTCCTTCTCCTGTTAGAGTTACTGATTTCACATAAAGGGAAACCTCTGTTCCCCCAAGCCCAATAACCTTTTCTCCAAATCCTCTATTGTTTCCCTTTCCCCTCGGAAGCTCAGTTCTAGTCTCCCCTATTCTAACACCTTCATCTCCTAGTTCTCCTCCACCTCATATCCCTATGGCAGGTGCCAATCCCCCTAGAAATAGAATGAATTCCATAGTGGCTGCAAGATATGCCCCTCTGGTCCTACCTCAACCAATGAATGCTCTCCCTACTGGAGATTACCTGAAATATATGCCTAAGTTCACTGGAGAAGAGGACGTAACTGCTGAAGAGAGCCTTGTTTCCTTCTATAGTTATGTAGACAATCTAAATATCGAAAATGAGGATGTCTGGATGAGAGTCTTTGTCCATAGCCTCAATGGTGAGGTTAGAAAGTGGTTCAAAGATTTGACCCTTGGATCCGTTGCTGGGATTGAGGCTCTAGATGATTCCTTCTTGAGACAATGGGGGGATAAAAAAAACTTTATGTATTACATCATAGAGTTTGGGTCTTTGAAGAGAAAAGAGGGAGAATTAGTCTCTGAATTCTCCAAAAGGTTCAATAAAATGTACAATAAGATCCCTGCTGAAATAAAGCCTACAAAAGCCTTTGCCAAAATTACTTATGCTAGTTCTTTTGACCCTGATTTCTGCCTCCTGCTCAGAGAAAGAAGAGATACTTATTTGGCTCATATGCAAGATGCAGCCCAGGAAGTAGAATCCAATGTGTTCTCAGCTAATCGACTCATGAATAAGGCTGAGAGAGGCATACCAAGAAAAAAATCCGAAGCCTCCACCTCTAGTTCCTCTGTTTCCCCCCTTCAAATGGATGAAGTAACCAAGTTACTAAACTCACTTTCAACTAGGATGGAAAGGTTGGAAGTAGAGGGGAATCCAACATACATAAATCCTCAAAATATTGATAACATAGGCAACTTTAGGAGGCCGAATAACGTTGCTCCCCAGATTATGCCAAGAGAGCCTAGAAGCAGAGATAACGATGATAAAAAAATTCAAACCCCTCTTCAAAATAACCTTGTTGCTGATGAAGAAGGAGATGAGGAAGAGATAGATCCTAAAATCCATTGTCTTGGAGACACCTCCCCATTCCCCACTTGACTCAATCTGCATATGATGAATCCCTCTTAGACAACCAAATAAATGAGCCGAGTAAGGGGGAGAAAACCAATAGCATCCCAAATAAATATGACCTTAGGTCAAAGAAGAAAGAAGTTAAGTCTGACATCCCTGATCAACCTTCCATAGCAGAGAGGCCTACTAATGACGCAACAAACAACAACAAAGAAAAGAAGGCTCAAAACCCTCCACCAATAGCCAAAGACGTTGTCGTAGAGGTAAGATAATTTCTGAAGCCCCTTTCCTCTTTTAACTTTGAGCATGAAATTCAGAAGATTAGAATCTATGTTCCCCTTTCAGAGTTAGTCAAGCATGAAGAATTCAAAAGGTCCCTCTCTAAGTTGTTGCAATCTGAGCCATCTTGCCATTCCACGGACTTGGTAAATCTCCAAGATGAGAAGTCAGCAGTCATCTTAGGTCCCATGGTAGAAGAAAGAGATGATTCATCCCCTCCCTTCTATACATCACTGAACATACATGATAAGGTGCTGCATAATTGTCTGATGGACTTTGGGGCATCTCATAATCTCATGCCCAAAACAGTTATGGAAGATCTCAGATTAGAGATCACAAAAGATTATCATGATTTGTATTCTTTTGATTCAAGGAGGGTGCAATGTCTTGGGGTCATCAAATATCTAGTTGTGACCTTGTTTCAGCTGCCCATGAAAAGTGTGGTCATGGATATTGTGGTGGCTGATGTTCCTCCCAAGTTTGGAATGATTTTGTCAATATCTTGGATTAAAAGGCTTGGGGGAACCTTGCAGATGGACCTCACATATGCTACCATTCCTATGTTTGGAGGGGAGCATAGAAGACTATACAAAGACGCTCAGTTGGCCTATATTATTAGTGATGAGTTTGACCCCACCAACCATCCTATCTTTTCACTTGACACCGAGTTGGGGGCCAGTTTTTTGCATTTCACTGATGCTCCTGAGTCTGCTTTAAAGCTCAAAAATCATTCCATGGTTTTTCATGAAGCTTATTTCTCCACCACCTCTGTTTGGAAAATGTTTTTTGATGGAGCCTCCTCTAAGGATGTTGCTGGTTCTGGAGTAGTCTTGGTTTCACCAGCCTAGGAGACCATATCTCTATCATACAAACTGGAATTTGAAGCTACCAATAATGTGGCAGAATATGAAGCTCTTGTTTTGGGATTAAGAGCTGCAAAAGACACGGGGATCAAGGAAATATCTGTGTTTGGAGATGTAGAATTGATTGTTAAAAAAATTAGAAATCTATATCAAGCTAAGCATCCCAGGCTCAGAACCTATAGAAATGAAGTATGGGACCTCATTGACAAATTTTTATTGGCTTTCAACATTTTATTTATTCCAAGGGAAAAGAATGTCATGGCCGATTCTCTGGCTGTTTCAACAAGCAATTTCAAAGTCCCTCTGCCACCTAAACTCATGTATGACGTTGAAGTGAAATATAGACCCTCTATACATAACAATGTCAAGCATTGGAAAGTGTTTGAGGATGCTCTTGAAATCAAAAGATTCCTGGAAGCTGTTGAGGAGTTTTCTATATTGCACATTGATCAAGATCCTGACTCTGAAATAGAGCCTCATCTTGATGTTTTCTTGAAAAAGATTGCTGATCCTCACATTGTCCAGCTACCCAACAATCACATCCCAAAGGGACTGGTTCCTTTGGAAAGGATTTTTGATAGAAATGATGTGGAAATGAAGGGTAAAATCTCAAAAGATGATGCTGATGCAGCTGAGTGCAATATTGGCACAGAACTGGACCCAAAATTTGTCAAATTGTCAAGTAGCCTGTCAAGAGAGCAGAGGGATGAGTATACTGAGCTATTGAAGGAATTTGCTGTTGTGTTTGATTGGAGATACAAAGATCTCAGAACATACGACACCAGTGTCATTGAACACAAGATCCCATTGAAAGAGAAGGCCAAGCCATTTAGGAAGAAATTAAGACAAATAAATCCTATGCTGCTGCCTATTATGGAAAGGGAGGTGAGGAAGCTTTTGGATGCTCAAATCATTGTGCCTTTGAGATATTCTGAGTGGGTATCCAACCTGGTCCCAGTGAGAAAAAAGAGTGGAGAAATCAGACTCTGTGTTGACTTCAAAAATCTGAACAGGAGCTCTAGGAAGGACAATTACTCGCTGCCAAAGATGGAACACATATTGCAAAAGGTAACTGGTGCATCTAGGATTTCCATGATTGATGGATTTTCTGGCTACAATCAGATCTCTGTCTTGCCCGAGGAAAGAGAAAATAAAACCTTCACCACTCCTTGGGGCACATTCATGTATGCCAAAATTCCATTTGGATTGATGAATGTAGGGGCAACCTTTCAACGATCCATGGACATCGCCTTCATTGGGGAGAACGATAAATTTGTGATCATCTATCTGGATGATATAACAATCTTTTCTAGATCTGATAAAGAACACTTCTGTCATCTGAGGAAAGTTTTCTTGAAGTGTAGAAGGTTTGGTCTCTCCTTAAATCCCAAGAAATCATTGTTTGCCATGAAGGAAGGGAATTTTTTGAGGAACATAGTATCAATCGATGGGGTCATAATTGATTCAAGCAGGGAAGAAGCTATTCAAACCTTGTCACTTCCTAGATCCAGGAAGGAAGTTCAGTCTTTCTTGGGAAAAATAAATTTCTTAAGGAGGTTTGTTTCCATTTTTGCTGAGCTGGTGAAGCACATCACAATCATGCTCAGAAAGGGAAATGAAGTAAAATGGACTGCCGAGTCCCGAGAATCCTTCAGCCAGATCAAGAAGGCATTGATTGAGGCACCTATGCTTGTCAGTCCTGATTATTCCAAGGATTTTTTGATCTTTTCTTGTGCTTCTTTTGATACAGTGGAAACTGGTTTGTTGTACAAAAAAGAGTAGCCAGTTTCATTTTTCAGCAGGGCATTGAGAGATGCAGAGGCAAAATATGACATCATAGAGAAAAGGCCTATGCCCTTGTGAAATCTCTCAAATATTTCATAGTCTATGTTTTGCATTCAAAGATCATTGCATATGTTCCTTCAGCCTCTATGAAGGACATTCTCATTCAACCTGACATAGACGGGAAAAGGAGCAAGTGGATTTCCAAGATCCTTGAATTCAACCTGGAAATAAAGCCCACCAAATTAGTTAAAGGTCAAGGTTTAGCCAAATTTTTGGCTAAATCTAATTGTAAATCTTTGGGGGTTAAATTCATCAACACTTGCTCAGAAAATCAAAAGCCTGAGTTGTTTGATGGCAGTCCTTAGGACAACCTTCAATTGGTAGAGTTCCCCTGGTACAAAGACATTATATATTTTCTGGAAGAATTAAGACCCCTTGATGGAATGGGGAAGAGAAAGGCAAGAGATTTAAAGCTCAAAGCAATTAGATATTGCCTTATTGACCGGGTCTTGTATTGGAAAGACCCTCTAGGTGTGCTTCTGAGATGCTTAGACCCACATGAGGCCCAAAAGATTATTTTCAACTTTCATGGAGGCCTGTGTGGGGGACATCATTTATGGAGAACCATAACCTACAAAATTCTCAGGTCTGGGTACTTCTGGCCTACTTTATTCACTGATGTCTATAAAAAAGTCAGAGCTTGTATCTAATGTCAGAAATTCTCAGGAAGGCAACAACTCAAGTCTTTACCATTGAAGCCTGTAGTAGCTTCATGACCCTTTCAACAGTGGGGCCTATACTTTATTGGGGAAATTCATCTGACATCAAGCGGTCAACACATATGGATCCTAACCGCCACAGATTATTTTACCAAATGGATAGCAGCTATTCCCATAAGGAGCACTTCTCACAAAGTCATCATAGGTTTTCTTGAAGATATTATGGCAAGGTTTAGCTACGCGAACATAATCATCACTGATAATGCTGCATCCTTCAAGGCCAAACCATTGGTCAAATTTTGTGAGCAATTCGAAATTTCATTGATCCACTCTACCCCCTACTACCCCCAGGGCAATGGACTAGCAGAGTCCTCTAACAAAATCTTGATAAAGATCACCAAAAGACTGCTAGAGGATAATAAGAAAGCATGGGATTCAAAGCTTAAGTTTGATCTGTGGGCCGATCGAGTGACAACGAAGAGATCCATGGGCCTCTCCCCTTTCCAGCTTGTCTATGGGGCTAAAGCAGTTTTTCCTTCTCACCTTGCCCTGCCTCTAGCAAAATTCTTCCAACACTAACAAGAAGAGCCCAATGATATGATTAGAAGGATACATCATCTGGTAGAAGTGCAGGAGACCAGAGAACAGATGATAGACAGAGTGCATGACCATCAACGGAGGATCAAGCAGGTCTTTGATAGGAAGAATAGTAAGGAGGATTTCCAGCTGGGAGATCTGGTTCTCAAATGGGACGTGCCAAAGCAGGACAGAGGAAAGCACATCAAGTTTGAAGCCCTGTGGATCGGGCCCTTCAAAATCTCTAAGATACATCCAAATAATACCTACAGGTTGCAGAATTTTGAGGTCAATAAATTTTTCGGTGGCCTTGTAAATGGGCATTTTCTCAAGAAGTTTTTTATTTGAGCCACAAGTGGCTCCCATGTTTTTGTAAATATTATTTTTCTTTCTATTATCAGTTGTATAGGTGACTCCATAGCCCAACAATAAGACACTGGAACTGCAGAAGAGTTCTTGGCATCTCACAGGGAGTCAGCCATCCCCCATGGAGCCTAATGTTATCACATTTATTTGTAGGGGGGGTTGTTTTCCTAAGAAGTTGGTTCCTTGGCGAAGGAATGAAAGAAAATGGGCAAAAAACCCACAATTTGGCTTATATCCTAAGTTGGAGGAGTGATGAGACATTTTGGCGTGACATGATAAGGAACGCGCAGATTTGGGTGGTCGAGAGCTGATCACCCCAGATCAACGGTCGATGGCCATATCGGGGCCTCAACATGCGCACATGATAGAAAAGGTAGAGCAGGCTGGGAAACCAACCGTGGTTTGTGAAAGTGCTACGTGTCAGCCAAAGACGTGCATCAGGCCTAAAAGCAAGGAAGTTCTAAACCACTTTTCACAGCCCCGATATGCAGATGTGCACACAATGTCCTATCCTGGGTCGACAAGTGGATGCCCCTCATCACTTTTTCTCCCTCCATCTGTCTCCCACTCACCGTCCCGCTGGTACCTGTCCCTTTCTCATCTCTTGCCACCTGTGCCACCTCGCTCCACATCACTTCCATCCCATTACACCTCATCTCCCGCTTGTGTGCCCCCCACGCCATCGTCAGTCTCCTCGTCCATCCACAACTGTCCACCTGGCTGTCTCCCGAATGCTACTCCATACTGAGTGCGCCAATCACTTCATCGGCAGCCACGCATGTCATCAGGCTTTCCCGTAAGCATCCAACTCAGATCCAGATGACGAATGATGAGGCTGCCACATCTTACAGGTGCAAAGTTGACTTGAGCCTTCCCCGATCCCAATGAAGTAATTATTAAGGTTGGTTGGTGGTGGTTGAGCGTCGTTTATGACATTAATAGAAGGCACAAGAAAGGACTATCAGTTAGTCGGCTCATCGATAGCTCCGTTCTGAGGATCGTTTGCGTATGATAAAGGTTCACGTCTAGACAAAGACTACATGCATAGCCTGTCAGGAAGCATGCAAACGTAATGCCTTCAATGCATCTACTTGGATATGCTTCCGTGATTTTGTTTTGAGTATAGATACTCAATTTTGATATATTTTAAATGTCGATGGTAGAGCTAGGCTCCCGCTTGCAAAGTTTTAACGAGGCCTCTGGTTCTCTGGTTATGTACATGTATTTGAGACTTCTTGTTTAATGAAAGTCATCTTCTTTCCATCTCTTCGTAAACACTGTGTTAAGACACTCAAAATTGGAGGATCCAGTCGAGGGTTGTGATGTAGGTTTGACCACTGTAATATTTTCACCAATTTTAATCAATTTCTCATGTTATCTTTTCCCCTCTCATACTGAGTAGCTCGGGCATGGATGATCCAGTCGAGCTGTTATAGTAGCATTGTGATGTAGGTTTGATCATCGTGCTATTCTAACTGATTCGTTTAGACATATCTTAGTGTCTGAAGCTTTGGGTCCAAGAGGATCTCGTTCTTGAAGCTTTTCTTCCTTAGGTTGCTGGAAGACCGGATGTCCATAGTATGCCCTTGCATCTCCTCACCAGTTCTTCCCCCTACTCACCCTTTTACTGCAACTTACTAACTGAAGTTAGATCAAGACCTCACTTACCTATGCATTGCATGGTCCAGGATTCTGAGTTAAAGCGATATAATATTGAGATTTCATCCATTAGACCACTCTTTAAACTATTTACTGTGACATACAAACTGATGGGTATCGGGCTTACCTCTGACTCAATCCATAGGTAACTTCTGGCACCAACAACCCCCTTCTTCATCTCGGTCGTTGTTGTGATTCTTTATCCAGGTCACAGTGCAAATGTCGACAGTTGTGTGGTTATTTTTGGCTAAGACATGAGTTATTGTTTGTATGGCTTATTCTTTACTATCATTATCACCAAAAGCATTCCACAGTCCAATCTTGTTTTGCCCAGAATGTAAATAGAGGCTTGTGTATGTATTGAATGGCTACGAATTGTGCTCCAACATTCCTTTCATAAGAGTTTTAACACTCTCTCCTCTCATCTCTCTCATAATGGATGACTGTTATGTTGTGAAGTCTCACTGTCAATTGTTTTTCGAATGTTATAGACCTCCTGGGTGTTGGATGAGACATAGTCTCTCCATGTTTTCGAGGATTCTTTATTGTTAAATCAATCCTCATTTCCTCTCTACAATAAAGTTTTAAGAGGCATCTGTGTGTGCCTAGGTTGTTGAGCTCAAATTGCCTTGTTTATACTTGGGCATTCTCTTTATGGCTCTGTCAAGATATCGGGGTTATAAGTTGAAATAACTATGGTGTTTCCAAAAGACCACGACTCTCTGTTCTTCCAAGATTATATTTGTTACCCGTGGTTGCTTCTCGGTGGTAAATTCTTGAGGAGGTACAAAGATTATGATCCCTTTGTGTTTTCAAAGGTCAAGCAGACTTTCATTACCTCTCTGCACTATAATGGTTACGAGATCAATGTATGAGTTTGGATGCCTCCAACTTCTAACATCCTTATTGGCTCAATTATTTTCCATGTCATTGATGCTCTTGATACACCTCCTCCTACTTATACAATTTATATCTCCTAAGCCATTTTTTTGTCAAAAATTTGGAGTTACAACATCTCACTCCAACTTTTGGATGATGCTTCCTTATGAGGCATCAAGAACTAAAAACTAAGTTCCTTTTTTCATTTGGGCATGGATTCATTATTTTACCAAAACCAATTATATGTTATGTTGCTACAAAAATGGATGTTTTGTTGCTACAAAAACTCACAATTTTTTTTGTGAAAATTGAACTAGCCTATTTATATACAAGCTTATCTACTCTAATTAGTGGATCCAAGTTGACTAGGTGAAATCAAACTTCTAATGAAACCAAGAGATCATTTTTCTGACCGAGTGAGCCACATGCATGTACTTGATTAATAAAGGAAACAATGTGATGTATGACCACGACTTAGAACAAAAATGCAAATTAAACTTACAATTCTGGAACATTGTTCCTAGAAGGCCAAAAACACTTGATGTCTTAAATAGAATCGACTAAAACCAAGTTTCAACGGAACCTTTAAAAGTATGGGAGAAATGCACTTGATCAACAATGGATAATAAAGGCCTTTCCTCTTTTCAAGGATGATTTGGTTGATTTTGCATGATGGTAGATTTTTCTACTTCATTATTGATGGTGATGACTTATTTTCTTTGTGCTTCAAACAAAGAAAGGGGAAGAGACACTGTGTTGCATTCGATACTTTCAACGACTTTATTTGATGTTTTATCCTCTATACTTTCTCTAAATCTCTAGTTTATAAACATATGCACATCATAGATTAAAGAAGTAGCAAAATCATCATCTAAATATGTTGTATTTGATAACAAACTTGACCATCCCATGGTAGATAAAAGTTAACTTGACCATCCCATGGTAGATAAAAGTTTAGTATCTAGACAAAATCACTGATCATTATCCTCATAATCATCATATATTGGCTCTTTACAACAAATTTCAGTCAAAGTTAATTACATATATTTTTTTATTTTTTATTTTTTATCTTTGCATATTTGTCTATATTGAACTAATTCTCGAACAACAATCTCATGATAATTATTCTAAACAACAATTTCTTCTCATTGATTCAAGATATCTATAATAGAAGGTAGAATCGAATGTTTTGTAAAACCTTCAGGCACATCATTGTAAAAGTTATTCTTGCAGATTAAAAACAAAACCATCCTCATAAACACTATTGAAACCACTATTCACTTCCTAATTGATCTGATTGAATAAACCTCTTGCGCTTTTGAACATGACTAGTGCTAGAACCATATAGCTTCCCATAGGCTAGTAAATTGTTTTCTAACTCCAATATCTTTGAGCATCTGACCCAGAGTTGGAGACATTCTTTCTCAGAGGTAAAAGGCAAAATCTTGTTCATGTTTTGATGCATAATATGCACAATTCTCATCAAAACATCATCATCCACAATTCCCGGGTAATTAATATAATCTTAAAATGTTGTAATATGCTCTTCCGTTGTAACCCCATTGTCTCCATTAAACCTAGGAAGAAATTTGAGATAGTTTGCAAGCACGCCGTGAAGAAATTATAGAAGATGGAGGGCTATGTTTCTATTCACCACACAAGGATTAGAAACTTGAAAAAGCTACTCAAATGATTCACTAGCCACTAAAGGAATTAGTGTATGGGATTCTTGCTCTACACACTTGTCTATAAAGAACACTCAAGAGGACCTATCTTGATTTTAAGTGGGAAAAAAAAAACTATCTATCTAGATAGTCTAAGAAGAAATCCAATAACTTCTATTAAATAAAGAAAGCATATTACACATTCTATCAACCTTGAGATGGAGAAGGTAAATGAAAAGTCTTTCAAATGTACAGGGAAATACAATAGAGGACTAAGCAACAAAACTAGAGTCATGTGAAAAAGATTCTCCATTTTATACATGGCCATGCATGTCATTCAATAGACCTTCCTTTCCATTCAACAACAAGGTATGCTTCCCAATGGAGTCATCAACAAAATAGAGTCGAAAAGTGTTTTTTTTTTTCCAAAAGATCTTCTTGACAAGAACCCAACAACATATTGTTTTTCTCTTGTTTACCACCAAGAATCAAACCCTTATCAATGTCATTTCCTAGGGAAATAAATTACATAACTTCATTCTCCAACAACAACACCAAAATGGATATTGTTCCTCAAGATGTTCATGGCTAGGGAATAGTGCCAAGGCACACTCTAGAGGCTTCTAAGACTTCCCTACTTTAGGCCTTAAGTAGCTTTAAACCCTGAACACAGTGCCATATTTCAATGATTACATATAAAATAAGATGGAGGAAAATGTATGCAAAACTAAAGAAATCACATTCAACTCTCCAGACTAGGGACTTTCCATTGGGAAGCATTATCTCATATGAAAAAATATAAACTAATAAAAGAAAGATGCAAAGGAAGTTTAAAGGAACATATTTATTCCCAACACCAATGAAGATGGTATACCTTGGTACTTAGAGGATACATAGAAAATTATATAGGAGCATCCTTGGCCTTAGGCGATCCGCATCACCAAAACTTTTTTATTTTTTTATTTTTGTGCAAGTAGATTGTAGGAGGAATAGGAACCTTGTTGTTACTTTTAAGCTGCTACTCTTATGTTGTTACTCTTATGTTGTTACTCCTATGTTGTTACTCTATGTAAGTGTTTCAATTCCCATGTTGTCACTTCAAGAAGCTGTCCACATGTGTCAGGAAGATCAAGCACCAAGTGGCAATCGCTTGTGATAAAGGAAGGAACAAATGGGGAATTGGGAAGATGGTTGGAAACGAACTGCGATGACGGTTCATCTCCTCAATCGCTTGAGAAACGAATGGACAAGAAAGGAAGAGGCACATGAGGGAGGAGAAAAGAAGAGGCTTAACACGAGATTGCGATTGGCTACAGGGCGCACATAGAACCAGTTCGGAAAATAACCAAGTCGAATTGATAACTCACTGGATGATGTAATATGATTGTGGTTAATGTACCAACTTGGTCTATGTGGTTTCAAATACTGCCACTGATTGTAATAAATCCTTTGATTCCCATAATGAATTAAATCATTCACAATTTTGTTGCTTGTAATGTCTGTGATTCGTTGTGCACTCTGAAGGCGGAACAAATCCTGTAGTTATTAGTTGTATTGTTGTTAATTGTTTGTAGAATTATGCTTTGTGTCAAGAAATATTTAGCGCTACATCCTTCCTGCTCTGCGTCAAGCAAGTAATAATTTAGAGTTGCAAGTTGTTGGTCTGCATCAAGTGGTATCAGAGCAAGGTTTTTTTCTAGGATTTGTACCTAAATTTTCTTATGTGAGATAGGGTACATAACACATGTTCATGGTGGTTTCCCGACAAGGGTGATGAAAGGTTAAGTTGGGTTGCAAAACTGGGAGTGGGGTTTGTAGATGTTGGTGAGACATATACAACTTGGAAGAATGCCACCACGAAGAAGAGGACCAGGAAGAGGGGTGAAAGAAATTGAGAACTAGAGGATTTGAGACAGAGAATAACAGAATTCGAGAAATGAAGGAATGTGGATGCTAAAGTAGATTCATATCCAGAAGAAGAACAAGATGATGAAGAAAGAGATCCATTAGTTAGGTTGATTTCGAACTTGAGTAATAGGGGTAGTGAAAAATTTAAGGTTTCCTGTTATGATGGGAGTATGAGAGTTGATGTTCTCATTGATTAGATTTGGGAAATCGAAATATATTCCGAGTATGAAAATGTTGAGAACCCAAATCAGGTGATATTTTCCATTACGAAACTGAAGGGACATGCAACACTATGGTGCAATATGTTGTAGAAGGATAGAGTGAATAATTAGTTGGAAAGGATCAAAACATGGAAGAAGATGGTCACACAAATCAGGGAGAAATTCCTTCCCGATGATTACTAGGATAATTTATATAGACTAGAACCTAAGACAAAAGGAGACATTTGTTCATGAATACACCAAAGAGTTATTTAGGCTGTCACTTCGAGCAGACATCAAATAATCAGAATTTCAACGAGTTGCAAGGTATGTGAGTGGATTAAAGTATTCAATTCAAGATGAAATGAGTACACATTATTTTCGCATTGTTGATGAATCCTATAAAGTTGCCTTGAAGGTGGAAGAAAATATTGATAGGAAAACACAACCAAGAGGTAGTGGAAGAGGCTCTAAAGGAAGAGGTAAAACAAGGAGTTTTAAAAGAAATGAAAGGGAAGAAGAATATACCAGTGGCCAAGGTGGTAGATGAGGAAGTTATGATGGGAAAGGAAAAGGAGGATTCAAAAGAGGAAAGGGTAAATATGTGATTATTTGTTATCATTGTGGAGTAGAAGGCCACAAGAAATCTGAATGCCTAGAAAGACAAGCTTCAGGGAGAATAAGTGAAGCACAGACATAAGTCTAGCAGGTCAATGAGGCTTTTGTTTTTGAAGAGAATGTTATCGTTCTTCAGTAAGAACATGGTGAGAAATTGATGTTTAAGAGAGTATTAGTTAAATTTGAACAAAAGGAAACAAAAGAACCAGAACAAAGAAAGAAAGTTCTTAAAACTAAATGTAAAGTCCAAGGAAAATGTTGTAATTTGGTTACATATGGGGGAAGTACAGAAAAATTAGTGTTCACCTAAGTCACCAGACATGTGGACATGAGACACAGAAATACGAGTGTCGGACATAGGCACAACGACCCCCGGAAACAAGACACAGAGGACACATTATATATATATATATAATTATGAATTACACATACAAAATTAATGAAATTGTAAACATTTAAATTTTACATGAATGATGATGATGATACATATTACAAATTCATTATTCAATATTGAATCATACAATGATACAACTAGTACTAAGTTCTAACATAAATCATGAATCATGATAATTGATAAATATTAAAATCATAATGACAAACATTGAAATTTGAAACATACAAGAAATTCAAACCACAAACTGCATTTTCTCATTAAGTCATCAAAATCAAAATGTGTTACATAGGCACCGACTCCCGAGTCATTGCTACAGGCTACAACCTACATCCATAGGCTACTATAGGTGGGAATGCTAGTGGAAAATACAAAATAAGGTAGAACAAGATACTAGAACCATAGATGGAAGAATCCCATAGCACAAGACTGTCACTGGTCACTAGTGAGTAGTCATCTGGCTCCATGTCATACTCATCATCATCAAAATCAACGTCGTCGCCACTGCTCTCTCCTCCAATCTCTGGCTTCTCTGCATGATCATCCAATCCAATCTGTGGAACTAAATCTGCTGTTGTGGAGGATGACCCCTCAAGAGGAATATCATCCTCAAAAGTAACCGGCTCTAGCACTGGGTCATTAAGATCCATGTTGGACAATGCCAACTCAACAGTGTCATCCAAACCCATATCATCAAGAAAGACATCCCACATATTTGTCTTTCCCTTCAACGACTCCTCCCTCTGCCTGTAAATAAGACAAAGGTTGGTGTGAACATACACCATTGACTCTGCACTGGACTACTCAAGCCTGCTCTTTTTCAAATTGTACAAATTCCCATATGTGCTCCAATTCCTCTCACAACAAGAGGATGAAGTAACCTGAGAAAGGATCCTCATGGCTAACTCCTGTAGAGGAGGGCATGCTGCCCCATGAGTTTCCCGCCAAGCATGGGGCTTCTTAGCCCCCATGTATCTTAGCACATCATAGCTAGAAAATCTCCCACTGGCAGTGGAAAAATCTATAAAGCCTGCCTCCACCCCATCAAAGGATGCTCTATCCTAATATATCCGTCTAAATGCTTCCTTCCTCCCTTCTGAAAGCTCATGATCCATGTGAGGCGAGAATCTGCGTGAAGTCCCACCACTGAGCTACTCACTGCTGTAGTATTTGGGATTCAATGAGTGAGCCAAGCAATGCAAAGGTGTGCAATTCTTATTCCACCTACTAATAAGAATATCTTGTATGGTGGTGAAAAACATCGCTACGGGTGTCCCATACTCAGGGGACTCATTTTGTAAAATAATGGTCCTCATGGACTCAATCATGGAATCCCACCCCTCATAAAACTCTCCTAGGATGGGCTTGTCTGTGTCTGCAAATTGTAACAAAGAGATGATAGGCTCCATGATCTTAATGGTAAGATCCACCCTCTCCCACCAGGCATCTGTTGGTTGTGGAGCCCGATTATCTTCCTAATTCA
Organism: Picea engelmannii; assembly: GCA_009831015.1. Taxonomy (NCBI): domain Eukaryota; kingdom Viridiplantae; phylum Streptophyta; class Pinopsida; order Pinales; family Pinaceae; genus Picea; species Picea engelmannii. The sequence continues at coordinate 1,068,300 of ML799366.1, read as the reverse complement.
GAGGTCCTTGCTTTCAGCTGTGTTTATACCCCATTAAGTATTTACACCCCAGAAGTATGTACACTCTTCCATGTGGGGGAGTGCAGAGGGGGGGTACCCCCTCTGCGGGGTCCGGGGGGGCTATCCCCCTGGCTGGGGGGTCTGGGGGCAAGCGGGGGTTCGAGGGCGAAGCCCCCGAAGGAAAATTTTCCTTGTAAATGTATATTGTAATTTCATTGTAAATCTGGACCGTTCATTATAAGGTTGCAGATCTAACGGTAGAGATTATGTTAGGGTTTTTTTCCCTAGAAGGCAACCCTCTTTTATGAGGGAAATGTATTGCAGCTATGGTTGATTGTGAATATTGTATTATGAGATAGGAGACTATGAGAGAAAAAATAGGAAGTTACATCGGGTTTGTTGTAGGATGTATCCCTTCATATGCTGGATAATAATAAAGGAAGGACCTGGCAATTTCTCTGGTGGACGTAGCCCACATTGGGTGAACCACGTAAATCTGTATCTCTATTGTATTGTGTATCTTCTGTGTTTTGTTTCCACATTTGTTTTATTTTATTGCTCCATGGTCCTGTTTTTCTAACAACATCATCTAACACTATATCCTTGACCTTTTTTGAAGAAGCTTGATCCGTTTTTCTCCAAAAAGACCAAAACTCTGAAATAACCATGGACCCAAGAGCGACGTTGACCTCCCTCAACCTATTAAGCATGATGGGTGACGAGGAGAACCGTGTATCTGCAACCTTACACAATGATAGTTGTGTGTACTTCTTATAGATTGTGAGGGAATTGGTATGGTTTTGTACAAAATTGTGGATATGACATGCATCCTCAATAAGACTTTCGATCCATGTCACATCCGAAGCAATGGATTTAAGTGCTAAATTCAAGGAATGAACAATGCAAGGTGTCCAAAATATTTGTGGATATTTAGCTTCCACAACCATACCAACAACCTTGCAAACAAGTGCATTATCTGTAATAATTTGCACACAAGAATCAACACCTACATCTTCAATAACTTTAATGAGCAACTCACCCATATAGTGTGCATCCTTGTATTTTCGAAGAGCATCCACCGCTTTCAAGAAAACTGGTCCATTCAAGGAAGACACCATGAAGTTGACGAGTGGATGGTGTGTTGCATCTGTCCATCCATATGAAACAATACTAACACCAGATGAGGGCCAAGCTGCTTTAATAGGCTCTAGCATTTTCTCCACCCGCCTCTTTGCCTTAACCAACAATGTGGTTTTAGCCTCTCTGAACCAGGAGGCATGTAACTTGCTGGAGCCCCTTGAGTTAGACCTCGAAACATCTCAATAAACAAAGGATACCATGCAACATTAAATGAGATGAAGTTGAGATGGAAAAAAAACCCAATGGTAAGATCCAACTCATCTCGCCTCTCTTGCTGAAATATCTTATCCATTGGACCAATTGCATGCCTCTTTCTTGTTGTTGCACTCCCACCCCCAAATGGGTGTTTGCTAGATGGGTTCCTCAAGAGTGGAAGAGGATCCTCATTCTTGGTTTTCCTATATGTCGCTGCCACAATCCCCTCGCCAACATTGGCCTCTCTTTCTAGTTCTCTTTGTTTGGATGCACCCACTCCTTGACATGATCCAAGTCCACAAGGTGTGCCCAACAAATGGTCCTTTACTCGGAAGTAGGTGCTTGTAAATTGAGTTTTACAGAAGCTACATGTCCAAAGAATATTGCCTCCCCGCTTTAACTTGGACCCGGGCCCTTGATGTCTTGTGACATACTTCCACAATGGATACTTTGATTCTTGAGCTTGTTGCCTTGCTAAAACAACATGTTTTTCAACCTCTAAACTTGTTGCTGCAGCCCCACTTCTAGCAGATGGAACACTAGCTGACCCTGTTGAAAATGAAGGAGGAGGGATAACATTAGCGGGAAAATCCCTCCCTTTCTTTTGCCCTCTTCCAGTTGCCCTTGATGATTGAGCCAGGATTGTTGTAACAAAGTTCTTGGACTGCTGCTTTTGAAAAACACTTGAAGAATGGTGGACAAATCCACTTACTTGGCACTTGGAATCCATTCTCACACTCTACCAAAGCCCTTTTATGCTCTCTAACCTTTCTTGCTGCTCCAACCTGTGGTTAAAATGAGAGAAAAACAACTTAAAAATCATTTTTGAGGGCCCGCGGGCTTCCTTTCTGTGGGACACGTGTCATGATTTCATGACACGATTTTAGGTGGTGTTGGGCACGTTTTAATTATGTGTCATGTGAACATGACATGACACTCACACGAATTGGACACGTGTCACAACGAATCGTGTCGGATTTGCTAGACACGAGACATGGAGGGGGGTATGAATGAATTCGGTTACACATGTGTTCACTGAAGTCATGGACAAACTGAAATTGAAGAGGTTTGTTCATCCAAATCCTTACCATGTTTCATGGTTGAAAAGAGGACAACATGTGACTGTGACTGAGCAATGTTTATTAAGCTTTCAGATAAGAAGTCTTCAGGAGCAGGTATTATGTGATGTGGTTGAGATGGATGCGTGCCACATACTACTTGGAAGACCATGTCTATTTGATTGACAAGTTCACCATGATGGCAAGGAAAACACATACGAGTTCAAGAAAGATGGACAATGATATAAATTAACCCCAATGCTGGAAAATGTAGTGGAAACAACAAGAAGTTGTGCTAGAATAAGCACTAGTAACACCAAAATCATGTTATGTTCTGCCAAAGAATTTTTGCAAGAAGAAAGAAGAGCAACATTTTGTTTAGCAATGATTCCAAAAGAATTAAAGAAGGGGGAGGAGAGAAATGTTGTACATGTAGAAAAAAATCCTTTTCTGGATAAATTTAAGGAAGTTGTTGTTGATGATTTACCAAAGGGATTACCTCTGGTGAGAAGTATTTCTCATCAAATTGATTTAATTCCCGGATCAAGCTTACCTAATAAGGAACCTTACAAGATGGCTCCTGTAGAGAGTGGAGAGGGGAAAAAACAAGTACAAGAGCTGCTAGATAGAAGATTGATTAGAGAGAGTTTAAGCCCATATGCAATGCCAACAATATTGACTCCAAAGAAAACAGGAGAGTGGCAGACGTGCACATATTCACGAGCCATAAATCAAATCACCATCAAGTACCGATTTCGTTTGCTAAGGATGGAAGATCTTATGTACTGTTTAAGTGGGGTTGCATACTTCACAAAGATTAATTTGAAGAGTGGTTATCATCAAATCCATATAAGGGAAGGTGATGAGTGGAAAACTGCCTTTAAGACTAAAAATGGTTTGTTTGAATGGTTAGTTATGCCATTTGGGATAACTAATGCTCCCAATACATTTATGAGGATTATGAATGAAGTATTGAAACTATTCCTGGGAAATTTTGTTGTAGTTTACTTGGATGGCATTTTAATCTTCAATAGGAACAATGAAGAACACTTCAAGCATGTGAGACAAGAGTTACAACGGTTACAAGAGGAAAGGTTGTTGATTAACTTGAATAAATGCACATTTCTACAGACATAATTAGTGTACTTGGATTTGTGGTTTCTAAGGAAGCATTGAAGATGGATTCCGAAAAGGTGAAGGCTATTTTGGAATGGCCAACACCACAATCCACTTTTGAAGAGAGAAGCTTCCATGGATCGACAAGTTTCTATTAGAAGTTCATTAGAAACTTCAGTCAAATTTTTGCACCACTTAGTGAATGCATGAAGAACGAAAAATTTGAATGGACAACAACAACAATGAAGGAATTTGCATATTTGAAAAAGAAGGTGACAAAGAAGCCTATTTTGGCACTTCCAAACTTTGACTTGTATTTCAAGTTGACTGTGATGCAAGCATACCAACAATTTGAGTAGTTTTAAGCCAAGAAGGGAGACCAATAACATTCTTCAGTGAAATTTGAATGATGCTAAAAGAAACTATTATGTGTATGATCAAGAATTTTATGCGATAGTGCAAGCTTTGAAGAAGTGGAGACACTATTTGTTGCCCAAAGAATTTGTCTTGATGACTGATCACAAGGTGTTGCAATATGTCAACAATCAAGGTAAGTTGAATCCAAGACATTCTAAATGGATTGAATACTTACAAAGTTTCACTTTTGTTCTAAATCATAGATCCGAAAAGTCAAATAAAGTGGCAGATACCTTGAGTAGAAGAGTGTTACTACTTAACTCTTTATCCATGGAAGTGGTGAGTTTGGAAAGCATGAAGGAATTGTATTAAGAAGATGCAGATTTTGGAGAAGTGTGAAAAGCTTGTAAGGTACCATGGAGTGTCAATAGAAGAATGTTTCTTGATTATCACATATAAGAAGGATTCTTATTTAAAAATCAACAATTGTGCATTCCTCAAGGGTCAGTAAGATTGAATCTTATCAAAGAACTACACGGGGGAGGCCTAGGTGGACATTTTGGCATGGATAATACCACAACGTTGATAAAATAAAGGTATTTCCGGCCTAACATCAATGAGGATGTTAGAAAGTTTGTTTAATGCTATAGAATTTGCCAAGTAGCAAAGGGAAGAAGTCAAAATACATGATTGTATACTCCATTGCGAGTACCCTAAGGGCCTTGGGAAGATGTAAGCATGGATTTTGTTTTGGGGCTGCCTAGGACACAAAGGAATGATGATTCTGTGATGGTTGTAGTCGATCTGTTATCAAAGATGCCACATTTCATAGCGTGCAAGAAGACAAGTGATGCAATTGAAGTGGCTGTTTTATTTTTCAAAGAAGTTGTGAGACTTAATGGTTTTCCAAGGAGTATTAATTCGGACCGAGACATGAGATTTCTTGGTCACTTTTGGAGGACACTTTGGAAGAAAATGAGATAAAAAATATTGTATAGTTCAGCATATCACCCAAAAATTGATGGGAAAGCTGAAGTGGTAAACAAAAGTCTTGGAAATTTGTTGAGGAGTTTGAGTGGTGAAAATCCCAGATATGGTCTTGGCACAATCTGAATTTTCCTATAACGATTCAATGAATAGATCAACCAGAAAGAGTCCTTTGTAAATTGTTTATGGTAGGTCACCAAAAGGAATTGTAGACTTGATGAAGTGGTGAGATTTGAAAGAAAGGAAGAGTGTTGATGCAAGTGATTTTGCAAATGATCTTCAATAATTGAATGAACATGTGAAAATGAGGCTGCAAGAGAGTAATCCCAAGTACAAAAGGAGGGAAGATATGTAGAGAAGAACGAAAGTTTTTGAGGAAGGTGAACTGGTAACGATGCATTTGCGGAAGGAAATATTCCCCACCGGTACAATAAACTGAAGTACAAAAAGATAGGCCCATGCAAATTTTTGAGGAAAATTTCTGAAAATGCATATAAGTTAGAATTAACAGAGGAATTGGATATCTGTCAGATATTCAATGTTGCAGATTTGTACGAGTTTCATAAACGTGCTAAAGGGAAAGCATGTTTTAGACCTAAACATTCCACAATTGATCATTGCATAACTTTAAGGCACATCATTGAAAAAGCTTGGGAAGAAAAGGAAGAAGTTTTTTGTTGCTTTGTTGATTTCAGAAAAGCCTTTGACACGGTTCCTAGGGAAAAGCTTTGGAGCAGAATGGAGGAACTCGGGGTTCCCATGCATTTGAGAGCAGCTGTGCATAGGATGTATGAAGAGGTGAAAGTCAAAATTAGAACTTCAGCAGGCATTTCTGAAAGTTTTAGAAGCGATATCGGAGTCAAGCAAGGTTGCCCATTGTCTCCTACCATTTTTGGGTTATATATTGACAAGCTTGAAGAGTGGCTAAATTCGCAAGGGGGTGACGGTATCCATTTGGGAAAGTTCGTTATAAGGCTTCTTTTGTACGCGGATGACCTTATATTGATTGCTAAATCAACTCTTGGTTTGCAAGAGCACTTATGTTCCCTTCAACAGTTTTGTAGAAGGGTGGGGATGCAAGTCAATATTAGCAAAACGAAAGTAGTGGTTTTCTCTAACAAAAGAAAACATAACCAACATAAGTTCTACTTTGAAGGAAACATTATGGAAGAAGTTGCAGACTACAAATACCTCGGAATTGACTTCAACATAAATTTAAGTTGGGATGGTTGTAGAAAGAAAAGAACTTTAGGGGGTTGGAAAACATTTTATTCTTTTCAAAACAGGTGTAGAGAGGCAGAGTTGTGGGACTGGAAAACCACTCTAACTCTTTTTGGGCTTCTAGTGATTCCGG
>ML799366.1:1045852-1061434 GCA_009831015.1 Picea engelmannii | reverse complement strand
GCATGTGTCCTACAAAGAGTAAAGAGATAAAAACTTTTGTTATGGATAAGTTCCACAAACGTACTTGGGAGAAAGAGCTAGGGAGAAAGAAGAAGTACTACATTGAAGAGTTTAACCCCACTCATAACCATCAACAAAAGACGCACATAGGGGCCAATATTTCTTGGAGATCTAAAATTCTTATTGCTCAATTAATGACTAATTCTCATCAACTCCGTTGTGAAACAGGGCACTGGAAAAGGCCAAAAGAAAGGTGGGAAGAAAGAGTATGTATTCTGTGCTCGTCCGGAAAAGTGGAAATAGAAAAACATTTCATTTTAGAATGTGAGGCCCTCAAAGACAGCAGGGAAAATTATGCAGGTATTTTGGCAGCTAATTCTTGGGATAATCTATTCAACAAAGAGTTTGTTGAGACGCTGGGAGCGATTATTGTAAAACTTCACAGGAAAATGGCCTAATACAAAAGCCAGATGGAAAAACAACCTGTCCCATAGACTATTTTTAACCTCATGGACGTTAAAAATACTTTCTTTATTTCTAAAGAAGAAAAGAGTTATGAAATAGATATGCTAGATTAATGGAAGCTACAACTACCAGTCAAACTAGTGGAGAGTGGAAGAAATGGAAGAAATTTTGGACACAAGGGTTGGTAAAGAAACCCGCCTAAAGAAATATTTGGAATATTTAACTAAATGGAAAAATAGGGGATTAGAATATGCATCGTGGGTGTCTGAGCAGGAGATAGCACTCCAGATAAGTTCTTCAACCTCTGTCTGATGCAGGGGCATCCTTGGCCTTGGGCGGTCCGCATCACTAAAAACATTTTTATTTTTATTTTTATTTTCGTGCAAGTGGATTGTAGGAGGAATAAGAACCTTGATGTTATTCTTATGTTGTTACTCCTATGCTGTTACTCTGTGTAAGTGTTGTGATTCCTATGTTGTCACTTCAAGAAATGATCCACGTGTCTCAGGAAGATCAAGCACCAAGCGAAAATCGCTTGTGAAGAAGGAAAGAACGAAATGCGAATTGGGAAGACGGTTGTCAACGAACTGCCATGACGGTTCATCTTCTCAATCGCCTGAGAAACGAAATAGCCAGGGAAACGAATGGACAAGAAAGGAAGAGGCGCTTGCGGGAGGAGAAAAGAAGAGGCTTAGCGTGGGACTGTGACTGGCTACATGGTGCATAGATAACCAGTTCGGAAAATAACCAGGTCGAATTAATAACTCACAGGACGATGTAATATGATTGTGGTTAATGTAACAACTTGGTTTGCATGGTTTCAAATATTGTCACTGATTGTAATAAATTCTTCAATTCCCATAATGAATTAAATTATTCACAATTGTGTTGCTTGTAATATCTGTGATTCATTGTGCACTTTGAAGGCAAAATAGAGCCCGTAGTTGTTAGTTGTATTTTTGTTAATTGTTTGCAGAATTATGCTCTTTGTAAAGAAATATTCAACACAACAGTCTTACTGCTCTTCGTCAAGCAAGTAGTAATTTAGAGCTGCAGGTTGCTGGTCTCCATAAAAAAAAAATCAGAAAAGATAATGAGGATGGTAGTCTTTAACATTAGCTAAAAGGACAAGAAATGAACTGGGCATTGTGCAAATGAATCCAACAATTAAAATCCATTCTTAAAAACTATGAAGGAAAAGTGCCATGAAAAATAAAGAAACATACATGAACAAATGAGAAAAAAAATTCTGCAATAGATGTGGTGAATCCATTAATTAGACTTCTGGATCTTCAATAATTACAATCTTTGGCCTATCTTCAACCCCCGAGCTGCAAATATTCCAACGACATGGAAGGCCCCCTCACTTGATTTTTATCCTTTCCTACTTGTTGAGTTTCTATTGATGTTTGTGCAACAAAATTCCCAAAATATAAATGGTGTTGAGCTAGCTTGATTGAATAGTAGTTAGTTGTTCCATTTTTTTAGGAAAATAGAAAATTTTGGTGTTATCCATATTCGACTAATCTTTTCATAAACCATCATTCATAGATTTACCATGATGCCACTTGTCACAAGTTGTTGGAGGATTCTCAGCTACAAAACCTGGCAACTCGACGTCTAAACCTTTGTTTGAAAGAATGTGTAAAATGGTCTGCCTATGCACTATGACCTTTCTCATCCTTTAATGACAAATATTGCCCACAAGGAAACAAATGTATAAACTTCCCAACATCACAACCATGTAATTAACCTTGTTTACACGATTGATTGAAATCCCAATAAACATTTGTACATGGTATCTGAATAACCAATCAATATTCCAACATAGTCTCCATTGTTAGAAAACTAGTTTGACTGGCAGCATATATAGGTAGGCAAGTGGAATGCAATCATTAATGATTCCAAAATTGCAGTTGCATAATAATAGATGTAGATATGTGTGGACTAATACCCAGCTGGAAGACAAAGAGCTTGTGTTTTGTAGAAAATACACCATGCACCATGCTCCTCGACAGAACCTAAATGAACCAAGATATGCTTTTGTAATCAAACCCTCCAAAATCTATTGAATTCGTAGAGGTCTGCGTTATCATTCTCATAAACAAATGGCACTTCAATCCATTTATTATTCTACCTCTTGAAACTCATTGCTTTGATTTGTGAATACTTTTTCTTTTGGAGGAACCTTCGAGAAAGCATTCAAAATCATAGACAAAAGCTTTACAACCTCGTCACACTCTCTTGGATCATAAAACCAAACTCCAATCACTTCCCAATTTGAATTTTGATTGAGTAAATAGGGAATATTTATTTCATATTCAAAATCTTCGAGTAGATCCTCCACCAAATTCTCAGAATTACGACAATTCATAACTATGAACTAAAACCACAATTGGGTCTTCCACTTGACAACAAATAGAGGTCCCTTGACATCCTAGAAACTCCATCAGTTGAGAATATGTCATGGAAAAATTCTATTTTTGTCTATGAGGATTCTGAATTTGGGAACCTAACACTCTCATGATTAATAGAAGACCATTCCATGCACCAAGCGTTAGAGCTTGACCCATATGATCTCCAACAATATAATACTACATCCATTTGTCATACCAAGTAGCAGTGGTATGTGGAAATCCTCATTAATGTTGAGAATAAGGTTGTCTACAACGACATCCCAGGTGCAAGGGTAAATACTTAAACAAAGTTTTAGAGCTATGTGCAAATCACCAACTTCATTAATCATTTGCAAGGACATGTATACCAAGGTTTTGGTGATCTCGCCTTGATGAAGCTTCTTATCCCCTGAATACTTTATGGAGAAAATTAGAAGGGCTTGAGAAACTTGTTATGGTTTTCATCCAGGGAACAATAATCTAGAAGCCTACTACCCCCTCACATCTGGGGGTAACTAGAGAAATTTTTTAACTGATGATCCACATCACAAACAACAATTTCGGTGATGAAATTCAAGATTCTCCACAGACTATTTCCCATAGATGCCTTCCATTTTACACTCAACTCACTCACATTAGACAATATGGTGCCTAACACACATGCGATACCCTATTATGATACTTCATATCAAGTGATAATGTTCAATGTTTTTGGTATTAAAATAGTGATCATGGGTCGAATTGGATTATGGATCATCATGATTTGAATTTATACCTTTTTCCTTGTTTCACCTTGGTGGTCATCAAAGAAAAGTCAATAACTAAGAAAGAATTAGAAGCATGAGCTCTACCCCCTCGCTAAGAATCCATCACCCCAAGTCCTATGCAATGAATGCATACCCAACCAAAAAGACTTAGCAAATGAAAATCAAAAGCCAAAAATGGATGAAATGAATAAAGAAAAAAGGAAAATAGAGTTTTGGAAAGACACGGTACCGAGGAAAGGACAACTCATTGGTTGAGCGCTCCTTCATACAAAGGCACTCATGAGGATGAATGTCATACATAACCTTTCATGACTATGCCACCACCCATGAAGTAAACACCAGACCATACCATATACCATTACACATACTCATTGATGGGTATCTTGGGAAATACTCATTTTCCTGGGTAATGGCACACCTAATAGTGGTTAATAATGATCCTCACATACCTAAACTTGGCAAAGTGTACAACTTTATGAGTTAGTGTGAAGTTTTAAGAGGATACTTAATGTGATCTATCTAATGGATTTTGCATTGACATGACTCACGTTATTTGTTGTATTTGACTTACATGCCTCTAGTGTTTATGGATATATTAGACTACATGACCCCCTCCTTGGACAATAGATTTCACATCGCTACCCACTTGATTGATGCCTTGGTCCTTTGGAGGATGTTGAGGGGCTACTTGCATATTTGATGGAGGTCGTTGGTGTAGGCCATTTTGGGGAACAATGCAACAATTAAGGAAGATAGTTAAAAATGGACCAGAAAAGGAGCGTGCGCTGGATAGGAAGGAAAAACAATGTGAGGAAGCATGAAAGTCAAAGGAAGAAGGACCTAGATCAACTGCACATAGGAAGCTAGAAAGTGGACAAACCTAACTCACCTAGGGTTTTTAGGTTAGGTTTTTGGTCATTATTGTAACGGGTTTTAACCCATTTTTGTAGTATAAATATGTATGGTAATATCTGAGGAGATCTAGTTCAGATAGTGCATGTTCAGTTATCTAGTGATGTTGAAGTAGGTAATTTTGGGAGTAAAGTGCAGTAAGCGAGGTATAATGGACCAAAGGAAGCAACGCGCGCTAGAAAATAAGGAAGACCAGTGCAACAAAGGGCAAAGGAAGCAACGTGCCAAAAAAGAAGGAAGATCAATGAAAGGAACAATTGGATTGAAGACCAACCGTGTGAAGGGCAGTAAGAAAGTGGACAAGTGGAGTCCACTTAGGGTTAGTGTTTTTTAGTCATAATGTAAGGGTTTTTACCCATTTTTATAGTATATATAGAAGATGTATGAGGTAGATTGAGGCATCTTTTTGGAGTCCTTGTTGAGAGAGAGGAACTTGCTTTTGAAGAACCTTTTTGAGTCTTGAGTCTTTGAGATGTTCAATTTTTGGTTACATAGACGAGGAGTTAGTGGAGAACTATGGAATATAATTGAGGGTTAGGTTGCAAGCTATGGATCTTGGTGTGACGTTGGTCAGCCTCACATGCACCTTTCTTAAACCATATGATGTAATGCACACAACGCTATCTTGATGACGAATAAGAAATAAGAAGATATTTGTGGATGTAGCCCCCCTCCCCGGGGGGGGGGGGGGGGGGGGGGGTGAACCACAATAAAAATGGTGTCTTTATGTGTGATGTGTTATTTTATATTCTTTATAATGAATAAATGGTTATATGAATGCAACTATTAGGGTTTATTTACAGCGTGCATGAAAATAAGTATGCAAAATAGATGATATTGAATGAGTAAATTGGTAGATCTGATGAATGTTGTGGTAGAATGCATAGAAGAGAAGGAGTAGTAAAAAGAACATCCCTAATCCCTTCCATGACTGCAGACACTGCATACATCTACGTCTTGCAGTCACCCATAAACCATCTCGGGTGAGACTGCGTTGTGCACTCTGTGTGCGGTGTAGCCTTCTGGTTTACCAGAAGGGACGATGTTGAAAAGGGTTTTGTTGGAGAAATAAGGTAGAACTCGGGTCAGCCCATACATCCAACAAATGGTTCCAATGCTGGCTGGAACTCAAAAGGATATCCTGGAAGGGGTTTGGTGAAGAATATGCAGTGGTAGAAAGGGATGTTCAGGCCATGGAATCCCAAGAAGAAAGAGATTGAAAGATGGTTTGAGACAAAGCAACTAGAGTTTGTGCAAAAAGATAATAAGGGTTCCAGGTATACACAACGCCAATACATGCAGAGGTATGTGTTTACTGATTTACATGAAGCATATTTATGTTATTTTCTAGATTTATTACAAGAGTGGATATTGAGGTTGAAAGATACCCATCCGACTAATCGGATCAGGCCAGTAGAGTGGACTATTGAAAATATTGTGCGATTGGAAAGGGTTAATAAAAAATTCACACGCATAGTAGATTTTTGGTTAGACAATATTACTGTAGGGTTTATTACTGAATTTGTAGTAGACACAACGAAGTCATATACTGTTGCAGAGCATGATTTCTTGAGGGGACCTAGAAGGAGGTACATTAGGTCTCTTTAGATGTAAATCAAGATCTTATTAGATGATAAAGGCATGATGACCATGGAATCATACAACTAGATCACTCTGCGAGCATAAGGGAGTTGGGAGAAGCACTAAGGAAGATCTGAGATATGGAGAAGGATCTGGAGAGTAGCGAAAAGAAGGAAGCAATGGACCCCATCATGATGGATGATGAACAGACCAATGAAATCATAAGGAAAGCATGCCTGATGCACAGCGGATGACCCTACCAGTATAGGATGAATAACAAGAAGAGGGCAACAACTGAGCGAGAGAGCTTGGACAACAATGAGGAAGAGGTAGAGGATATCCGCGCCATGGGGAAGATTGAGGATATCTTACACACCACATATGAGAGGAAAACCAGAGTTCATGGGTTCGACGCAGAGGAAGGCTCTCCATTCCAGATCCAAATTAGTGTGGAACCCACAACCCCACGTGCGAATAAGACAACTAAAGAAGAAAAACCAGTTAACCAACAAGTAATTAGTGGTAGAATACTTTTTAGACGACGTGGGTCTAATAGAAACTCAAGCATAAGTACAAGTTCAACAAGTAGAAGTCAAGTATCTACACCTCACAGAGGTGGTAGTACAACAAACTTCACAATGGTAGGACAAGATCCAACTATTAGGTTACCAGAGTTCCAAGGGGATGGGTCAGGTGACCCAATTTTTTTTTTGTTTATATGTGAGAAGATATGGGTAGCAAAGAGAATTACAGATGAAGATAGAAGGTTGCGTAGTTGGCAAACACATTTAGAGACCACCCATTATACTGGTACATGGGTCTAACACAAAATAATCCAATGAGAGCGCCTACAATTGTAGTTGCAGTGAAGAGGCAATTAATCAAAGAATTCTAGAAACCCAGATCAAAAAACCAGTTCATGAATGAAATGATAGAGATTAAGCAGAAACCAAGAGAATTAGTCTCGGAGGTGGACCAAAAGTTCAAAAGACTAAAAGGTAAGTTAAAATACCCTATCACTGATACCCAAAATAGACATTTGTTTGTTAATCCTCTGTTGCGACACTTGAAGTATCCTTTGAGACAACAAAAATTCCAGAGCCAGGCTGAGGCTCTGCAAGCAACATTGCAGTTAGAAGAAATTCAGTACAGGCATACAAATCCATCTGTGAAAGAACTGAGACAATATATGAAGAACTTAACATTCCAGTTGAATCAGAATAAAAGAAAGGAGAAAAGAGAAGATGTTTGGTGTACAATGTGGAGGACAAAAGGCCATCATAAGAAAGAATGTCCATTATTTGCGCAGTATATTGGAGTGGGTATGCCAAACCCTTTAGCTTCATGAGGACCATGGTGTGAGATTTGAAAAACACATGGGAATGATCCCTATCACTGCCTCCTGAGGCACAAGTATCAGACAATACCAAAGAGCATATTTTGTATTTTTTGCAAGTCAGTTGGACATGAAGACAAGGACTACAGAACCTTAGAGATGATGAAAGAAAGGATTGCAAATACATACAGGGTGTAGGACGAACATGTATCAGGGAAATCTGCGCAACATCCACAATATAACAATGCACAACATCCACAATATAATCCCACGCAACAGTTTCAAGAACAACCACAATATAACAATGCACAACAGTTTGGAGCACCACCGCAGCAGTGCGCAACACCACCACAGTACAATAATGCACAACCACAATACAATTAGGTACCCTAATATAATATAATACACCGCACAAAGATAATCAAGGAAACAAAGGAGGATTCATAGGAGGAGGTCATGGAGGAAGAGGCTTTGGAGGAGGTCGAGGACCAGTAGTTTGTCATAACTGCCAGAAACCAGGGCACTATGTAAGAGAATGCCCACAACCACTTGCGACATGTATGTATTATCGCGCAACAGACCATGAAACATAAGACTGTCCCACACTCTTGATAAAGATACACGACAAGAGGAACCAGACCAATCAAAACATGCAATGGATCGGGGTGGAAAATAAATAAGAGGATGTGAAGAAGATTGACATAGTTACTAGAGGTGGAGCTAAGATAGGAGAAGATTCAACCAAGAAGGATCAGGAATAGTACCAGTGGGTCAGGAAGAATACATCGCCTAAACAGAATTTTGATGCGCACAAATAGAAAGGGATATTCAAAGAGGCTATGTAGGATATTCTGAAAGAAAATATCACGTCTACTTCAGGGAAAAAACTGGAAGATGAGATACCATTATATGGCATGCCTTCATTATTTCATCGGACCAATCAAGATCGATCTTTAGAACAAGTAAGTAACTTAAGAAACTTTTTGCGTTCATGTGTAAAATTGTTGAATGATAAAAATTCCTTACATGTACTGCATAATTTGTTAGAAAAGTGTAATTTTGGGGAAGAAGAGGTAAAAAGAGTAAATCAGGTCCGGAAGAAGATAATAACAAGCAGGGAATTCAGATTGAATGCCAACATAGGAGATTTCAATATGGGGGATATCATACTAGACTTAGGGTCTGAAGTCAATGTTCTGCACAAGAAAACATGGGAAGTTATGGGAGAAACTCAATTGGGGTATTCCCCTATTCAGTTGAAGTTGGAAAATTAACATAGGGTGGTGCTAATTGGTAGGTTGAAGGGGATTCAAGTAGATCTAGATGGTGTGCGCACCATGGTATACTTTGAAGTCATTGACATAGTGGACAACACTTCTCCATATCTAACATTGTTGGGTCTGGATTGGGATTTTAATAACTAGACTATTATCAAGTTGAAGACAAGGAATATTATCTTTTAATCGAGGGATTACAGAGTTATTGCGCCATTAGATCCCTTATAAGGAGGAAGGTATGTGAACCTGCAACATAAAATATTGTTATAGAAGATGTCAATCAATTATATAGAACAACCACGCGTGAAAAGGATTATATGAACCCACCTGCAAATTGAATGTTGAGTTGCAGGAGTATTAGTTCTTGTGCTTCAGACATTGGCATAGGACTGGAAAACTGGCATCAATGATTACATGAATTATCTACCAGAAGATGTCCTAGAATGACATGCACACTGAGATGGATTGGTTCAAAGGTAAGAGAGCCTCCTACTTTTTATGGTATGGATGACTTAGAAGAATTTTTACTGAAGTTTGAGGTAGATGTTATGGAAAATCAGAGATTACCAACATTAGATATTTCTTTGAAAGCTACACTTTCCCGTTGGTGGGGTACACAAAAGGAGAATATCAATAATTGGTTTCAGTGCAAAAGGTTACTGCGCATCAGATTCGGTGCAGAGCAGGAACATAGATATGAGGAGAAATATGAGGGATTAGGACAACCTAAAGAACATATAGATAAGTGCATGGTTCAATGGATATTAGTACCACCAGAAGAATGGCCACACCATTTCATTCACACACTAGAAGGCATTCCAAAGAACTGGTACACATAACATGAACAACACAGAGAAACTACAAACTGGGAAGAGATACAATATAATTTTGTAGTTACATTTGCCTTTGAGCATGAAAGTCTAGAGATAGATACAACTCTGAAAGTGGTAAGATATAGGATAGTTGAATAACCAGACTTTGAAATAATCCCATCATATCAGAAGCAGGCTAGAAAGATAGTGAAACAATTGCTACATTGTTATCACGTCGCAGAAGGAGAAGATCCAATAGAAGATAATCCACGCAATATACAGATCCCGTAAGTGGAAGGTGAAAGGGAAGTATAAGGTCCCAAGCTATATTCAAAATATTATGCTGCACCGTTGAAGATTAAGAAGGTAAAAATTGGAGTTGCAGAAAACCCAAAGATGGAAAGTATTGGAGATTATTGGGATAATTAGACAGTATAAAGGATCACATAATTACTGCGCGAGTATAATGAATTATTCCCAACAACATTCTCATAGATGAAGGGATTAGCAGGAGATCTAGGAGAGATGAAGAACCCTTTGAATCTATAAGCCAGACCTATCAGACAAAGACCTTACAGAGTGAATCCAATATACAAAGAGAAAGTAAAGGCAAAAATTGACAAGATGCTAGAAGCTAGTGTCAAAGAACCTATAGAAGAGTCAGAATGGATCAGTCCTATGGTGGTGCAGGAAAAGAAGCAAGGAGGGATCAAGATTTGTGTAGATTTGAGAAAATCTAATGATGCTTTCCTACATGATCCTTTTCCTACCCCATTTACAGATCAACTCTTGGAGAATGTAGGGGCTCAAAAAGATTATTCATTCACATATGGGTTTTTAGGATATCATCAGATAAGGATTGCACTAGAAGATAGACATAAGACAACATTTGCAACATAATGGGGATCATTTCAGTATATAGCTATGTCATTTGGGTTGAATAATGCACCAACATTTTTTTCAAGCATAGTAGTGGCAACCTTCAAGGACTTTATTCATAAGTTTTTAGAAATTTACTTGGATGACTGGACATTGTTTAGTTTATTGAAGGATCATGTTGAAGTATTAAGGCTGATGTTGGACAGATGCAGATAGTGTGAGATATCATTGAATATCAAGAAATGTATTTTCAGTGCACCTTTTGGTATTTTGTTAGGGCATGTGGTGTGTAAACATGGGTTTTTGGTTGATCCTGCTAAAATTGTTGTCATAGTTAACTTACCACCACCGAAGTCAATGTGCTAGTTGAAGAGTACCCTTGTCCATACATGATATTACATGAAGTTCATAAGGGGATATGCACAGATTACTGCGCCAGTGGAGAATTTGCTAAAGAAGGACACTAAGTATGAGTGGAATGAGGAATGCCGACATAGTTTGGATATTTTGAAGGAGAATATGGTCACTGTGTTGATTTTAGTGTTTCCATACTTGGAAAAAGAATTTCATGTGCATGTGGATGCATATGCAATAGAATTAGGAGAAGTATTAGCCCAACCAGGAGAAGGTGATATAGATCACCCTATTGCATTTGCAAGAAGGAAGTTATCATATTCAGAACAAAACTATAACACTACAGAAAGGGAAGGATTATCTATGGTGTATGCTTTGCAGTAATACAAACATTACTTATTAGGGAAACATTTCAATATCTTTATAGATCATTATGTTCTAATATATTTAGTAAATAAGCTAGTGTTGGGGGGAAGGATATGCATATGGATACTGTTATTTCAAGATTTTGATTTCAAAGTTGTGGTGAAGCCTAGAAGATTCAACGCAGGACCAAATCACTTATCCATGATAACTAATGGAGAAGAACCAAGTAACTTGGAAGACAACTTTCCAAATGCAAAATTGTTTTCAGTACAGATAGTTGATGAGTATTTTGTTGACATTATTGAGTTTTTGAGTACAAGCTTTGCAGCAAGAGAATTTACTACTACGCAGAAGAAAAATTTGGTGGTCAGAGCTGCAGAGTATCAATTGATTGCAAGTCATTTATACAAACTTGGAGCAGATAACATATGGAGAAGATGTGTGATGGAGCATGAAAGACATATCATTTTAGCAAAGGCAAATGAAGGGATTGGTGGAGGACACTACGCATGGAAAGCTACCACACAAAAGGTATTGCACATAAGATTATGGTGGCCAACAATGCACAAGGATTCAAAGAGCTACTTTCAAAAGTGTAATGTTTTTCAAAGAGTTGGGAAACCATCTAGGAGGTATGAAATGCAATTGAGACCTCAAGTAACTTTACAAGTGTTTGATAAATAAGCAATAGATTTTGTAGGTCCAATTAATTCACTAACATGAATATCATGAGCTAGATATATTATTACAATGAAAAAATACTTGACTAGATGGGCTGAGGCAACACTAGTAAAGGATTGAGGTGTAGAGACCACAACACACTTTTTATTTGAACATGTAGTGACAAGGTTTAGATGTCCAAGAATATTGATGAGTGATTAGGGGACTCACTTTATTAACATTACAATTGAGGCAATGCTTGAAAAGTTTAAGATACATCATCATAAGAGCACTCCTTATCACCCTCAAGCAAATGGATCAGTGGAAGCCTTTAACAAGATTTTGGAGAATTCATTGACAAAGATTTGTAATGTGAACAATGATGATTGGGATTTGAAGGTACCAACAATACTATGGGCTTATAGGACTACATGCAAGAAGATAACATGGTATACACCCTTTAGATTGATGTATGGACAAGAAGCCATAGTTCCTTTAGATTATATGATACCAAGTCTGCACATTGAAACAATTACAGATATGACAAAAAGGGGAGCAACGCATGAAATATTCACTCAACTTATGGAATTGGAAGAGGAAACAATCATACCAGATTTCTATCAGGAGGTCCAGAAAGAGAATGATAAGGAATGCAATGAGAGACATATAAAGAAGAAGAATTTCAAGGAAGGAGACTTGGTTCTCCTCTATGACAGTAAGTATTTGCAACACCTAGGGAAGCTTAGAATGCATTGGCTAGGGCCATATCAGATAAAATCTGTCACAAATGGAGGTGTTGTACAACTGCACGACTTAACATGCAAGGAAATCCAAGGACTGGTGAATGGTAGTCGACTGAAACTATATAGGTATAGTTGAACTACTAACCCTTAGTAGTTGCAGTGCAACAAGTAGTCTTGTACACATTGTATATAGTAAGAAGAAAAAGAAACGAAAAAGTAGAAAAAGAAGAAAAAGGAAGATAAAAATAGAAAAATGAAGAAAAAACAAAAAACAAACAGTTAGAGGAATAAGTGATAGACAAATAGCTAAGAATGACACAGTGTAAAAGACATAAAATTGGTGTGACAAAATTCATAAGATTGTGCATAGGAAAAGTAAACATTGTGTGACGGGACAAAGAATGAACATAAAAGTTGAAAATTGGTGGACGGAAAAGAAAAGGCACGTCAGAGCATTAATGACAAAGTCTATAAAAGGGGAAAATTCAGGAAAACATGAAACACTTGTGATTTTTGGAGCAACCGAGCGACAGAGAAAACATGGTGCGAGTAAGTGAGAGTTTGTGAAGAACCCAACCGATATTTGCAGCCAAGTTTTCCCAAGCTAAGAAAATAGCGCCGCCAAAGTTCAGACAACCAAGCTAGTTCACGCAAAGAACCCACATCACTAACATATCTCTACAAGAAATGACTGGAGTTTTTGATGTGGATGATATTCCCACTATAGAGATTGAATCTATTAGCTTGATGATGATTGCGAAAGAAAACCCACAAGAAGAAGTGACATAAGTCAACCAAGCAGTGCAAGGCCGAAACCCTAACACATATACCATAGGAACGGTGGGCAAACATGGTGACAATGACAGTGAAAAAACATAATCTGATACACCTACAATAGAGGAAAACCCAAAGGTCGAGGATGACCACGCCACAAATGAGGAAATGTAGGAAGAAGAAACCCTAGACGAAATGACAACATGGATGTCGACGAAGAAAGCAACAATGCACATACAAACATAGCTTGAGTTGTCAATGCCTCACATCCCGAAATTAGTCGTCATTTTGGAAGATATGCTGGGATGTGTTCCGAAATTGTGGTATGCATATCAAAATGTGACAGAAGTCACCAAGTTCCTAGAGCTTGCGTAGGAGGTGTATATGGAGAACAAGCGGTCAACTTCAAAAGGAATACCAATTATGGAGCCCAAACAGTGGATAGCTAGACTTTACAATTTCGACATCATGAATATATTGGAAATTCCTTATTTCAACAAGGGAAGAGACGTCAATGCATGCATCAAACAACTATTGATGCAAGTACATGGAGGATTTATATGGATGATGTAAGTTTTAAACCCGTGAAATAAATCAATGCATATAGATTCTTAAGCAAAACAAAATTTAATCAATGGTTCATACACATAGTACAGAGAGATCTATACCAGAAACCCTCAACCGGGGAAAACCTCTATTATATTCATTATATCGAATTTCACCATTCACCATACAATATATACAATGTTTTTAGGTATTTCGTAGATTAAATTAGAAAACCGGGATTAAATTAGAAAACCGCTAAAAATAACAAAATCTGCTAAAAATAGCAAAAACCGCCCAGACGCAGACGCAATTGTCGAATCTGACGCACCCACACATACACAGATGCAAAGAATATAACATATACCCAACATTCTCCCACTTGTTATTTTCTTTGCATCAAGGGGCCCACGGGATTATATAGTCAACAATCCAGGGCAACAATGCTCATTGTTACTCTACACTAGAAGAACTTTTCTGTGCTCACAGACTTTGTCAATGAATCTGCAACATTCTTCAAAGTGTCAACCTTTTCCAACAACACATTTTTTTCTTCAACCATGTCTCTCACAAAGTGATACTGAACATCAATATTTTTTGTCTTCGAATGATAAGCTGGGTTCTTTGCCAGGAAGATTGCACTCTGATTGTCACAATCTAATCTCACTGGTTGTTGTACCAACCCAATACCTGAACACAATCTCTGTAACCATATTGCTTCCTTGCTTGCATGAGTGGCTGCCATGTATTCATCTTCTATAGTTGAGAGTTACACTACAACCTGTATTTTTCTCATCCAACTGATTGCTCCTCCAAATAGGTTAAACACATACCCACTTGTAGATCTCTGCGATCCAAATCTCCAGCCCAGTCTACATCAACAAAACCAGGTATGTCCACCACTCTGTCTAATCCTGGTCTTCCTTGGTAGCACAATCCATAATTGGTAGTGCCACGAAGATACCTGAAGACCCTCTTTACTGCTGTCCAATGCTCCTTCCCTGGTTTTGACAAATACCTGCTCAAAACTCCCACTGCATGTGCAATGTCCGGTCTAGTACAAACCATTGCATACATCAAATTGCCAACTACAATGGAATACAGAACATGGGACATGTCCTCTTCTTCTTCCTATGTCTTGGGACACTGATCTGCATATAACTTTAAACCTATAGGAATAGGAACCTTGACCGGTTTACTTCCATGCATATTAAACCTTTGTGTTATCACTGAAATTTCATCCGCACATGGCGACAAGAACTCTGCATCGTCAAAAACAGGACTGAAGTCATTCATGGCACAAGATTAATTCCACAGCATTGCAAAAGGGTCAAAAACTATACCAAATGACCAAAAAATTGAAGGGCGCTTTACAGAATCTGGGTGCGCGCGCATATGCGCGGAACAACAACGTACAATGCGCGCATGCGTGCACGATGCGCAGCTGTTGGGCGAAAAACCCGTGCACCTGCTAAACGACACATTTATTTAAATTAGTTGGCCTCCCAACCACTAATGGATCAGCTCCCAAGATCGATTTGACACCAAATCCGAGCTCAATCCGCATGGTGGGTTGGTCAAAGACCTAATTGAGCCCTAAAGAGCCCCTTTTCACACTCCAAAGAGGTTACATTATAACCCAATGCTAGGCTATAAAAAGCCATGAATAACCATCACTTTCTCAAGGAATTCCATGCATTGTTATGCTGCCAAGATT
>ML799366.1:1006119-1022733 GCA_009831015.1 Picea engelmannii | reverse complement strand
CATCAACATACAACACTACATAAATGAAGTGATTACCAACCTGCTTGGAATATACACAGTGATCAACCCTGCTTCTCACAAATCCCAATCCAAGGATGTATGTGTCAAAATTTTGGTACCACATCCTAGGTGATTGCTTTAGAGCATATAGTGACTTCTTTAGCTTACAGACCAACTGTTTCTTTTCCTTCACTACAAAGCCTCCTGGCTGCTTCATGTAGATTTCTTCTTCCAGATCCCCATGTAGGAATGGTGTCTTCAAATCCATGTATTCCACTTCAAGATCAAAAGCAACAACAATAGATAAAAGAAATCTAATAGAAGTTAACTTAGCAACAGGAGAAAAAATATCACCAAAGTCAATTCCCTCTACCTGGGAATAACCTTTTGCTACTAACCGAGCTTTGTATTTCTCCACTTTACCTTGTGCATTAAACTTCTTCTTAAACAACCATTTGCTACCAACATATTTTCTTCCAGCTGGAAACTCAACTATATCCCATGCTTGATTCTTATCCAAGGCATCCATTTCTTCAACCATGACCTTCTTCTAGAGTTTACTATCCTCTAAATTCACTGCTTCACTGACAGTTCTGGGATCATCATCAGTAATAGATAAAGAAAAATTGGAATGGAAATTAGGTGGAATATACCTTTATGGTTTCCTTTTATCTCTCACTGATATCCTCAATACTAGGGTATGAGGTTCTTCTTCTTCTTCTGCTTCCTCTTCTTCAGACGATTCATATTTTACATCATCCAACTCAAACTCTATTTTCTTAGGTTCGTCTTGCGTTGGTAGGAATTCTTGTTTGGATACATCTTTTACCTCTCTGAAAACAACATCTCGACTGTAAACAATCTTCTTGGTTTCTGGGTTCCAAATCTTATAACCTTTCACAACATCTTTATAACCAATAAAGATACACCTTTTTAGCCTTTTTATCCAGCTTACTCCTATTTTCCTTTGGAACATGTACATAAGCATCACAACCAAACACTCTAAGATTTTGAAGAGAGGGTTTCTTTCCAGACCATACGTTGTGTGGAGTTTTATCATCCAATGCTGATGAAGGTGATCGATTGAGCAGGTAACATGCTGTACCCACTGCCTCTTCCCAGAATTCCTATCCTAACTCAACACCGCTGAGCATGGTCCTTGTTTTTTCCATCCATGTCCTGTTCATCCTTTCTGCAACTCCATTCTGCTGAGGAGTGTATGGATTAGTCTTCTGCTTTGCTATACCACAATTCTTACATAATTCTTCGAATTCATTTCCACATAATTCTCCACCATTATCTGTTCTCAATACCTTTATTTTCTTCTCTGTTTGATTTTCTACTAGAGCCTTAAACTCTTTAAATTTATCAAATACCTCAGATTTATTTCTAAGAAAATAAATCCATGTGTTCCTTGAGAAATCATCTATGAATCAAACATAATACACATGTTTACCTAGGGATGGAATAGGAACAGGTCCAAACACATCACTATGTATCAACTCTAAGATCCCCTTTGCTCTTGTAGCACCAGATGGGAATCTTACTCGATTCTGTTTACCATATATGAAATGTTCACAGAAATCAAAATCCAGAGTGCAATTAGACATACCTTCAACCATACCTTTACTGTGTAGTGTTCAAAGGCCCTTTTCTCCAATATGCCCCAGTCTTTGATGCCACAACATGGTCTTCTTTTCAGGGACAATATTGGTATTTTCTCCTTCATTTCTCTGCTCAGGGACAACATAACGGTTACACCCATTAGTATAAGTGCTTCCCAACAAATTGTATAGAGTTCCACACCAAACTCCCCTCATCAACACCATTTCTCCTCGTACCATCTTGCAAGTGCCATTCCCAATACAATATCCACTTCTGCATCATCCAACTTGCTTACAGATATTAGGCTCCTGGCTAGTTTTGGAATGTGCAGAACCCCAGGGAGAGTTCTAATCCTTCCATCTTTTAGAAACTACTTAACCCTTCCATGTCCCATGATTTTTGTTGTCGAGTCATCTCCTAGGAATACATCACCACCATCATATTTTTCATATTCAGAGAATCACTCCATGTGAGGAGTCATATGGTATGACGCACCCAAGTCGATCAACCATACATCACGGTTTGCATGTGTACCTGTAGATGCCAGGTAAACATCACCTCCTTCTTCAGTGGAGGTTTTCACTTATGTGGAAGAGGTACTATCAGATCCCTTTGGTTTTTCAACCTTCTTAGACTTGCATTTTTTCTTATAATGCCCTATTTTACCACACTTCCAACATTTCCTCAAAGATTTTCCTGGAGACTTATAGCTACCTGTAGATTTAGATCTCCCCCCCGAAGGCTTACCAGGATTCCTTTCTTGGGTACGACCTCTTACAAATAAAGCATCTATGCTATGACTATCCATGCTTTTCTACCTCATCTCTTCAGATAACAAGGATGAAACTACATCCTAAAACTTCAATGTAGATTGAGTTGTACTACCAATTGCTACAACTAGATTATCCCAAGAGTCTGGAAAAGAACATAACAAAGTAATACACTTATAGTCTTCTGCAATTGTAATATTAACAGAGACAAGTTGACTTACCAGAGTATTAAAGACATTTAGATGTTTTGTCACAAAATCTCCATCTTCCATCCTAAGATGACACAACTTCTTTTGAAGAAACACCTTGTTTACCAGGGACTTTGATTGATACAAATTCCCTAACTTATTCCATATTTCCTTGGCTGTAGATTCTATTGAGACATTCAACAACGACAAATCTTCCAGGCAGAGTAGAATAATACTCCTTGCTCTTCTGTTCAACTTCTCCCAATCTTTCTTCGACATACCAGTAGGTGGTGTACTAGTAGGTTTTGTACCAGTCATCTATGTTCCAGTAGGTTGCGTACCAGTAGGCTGTGTACTAGGATCCACAACGATCCATTGTTCTTTGTCTACAAGAAGTTCCTCCATATTCAACTTCCATAGCTCAAAGTTTTTACCATTGAACTTCTCTATTTCGATTCTAGAAGAGCTCTCCATTCCTCTTTCTACACTCGAATAACCACTGCAAAAGCTCCCACTAAACCTAGTTTTATCACATACCCAAGATAAACTTGATCTATCAAGACTGAGCCAAACCCTCAACAACAAAGGCGTTCCTCTGAAGCCAAAAATGAGCTCTGATACAACATGTAAGTTTTAAACCTATGAAGTAAAGCAATGCATATAGATTCTTAAGAAAAAAAGAATTTAATCAATGGCTCATACACATAGTACACGGAGATTTATACCGGAAACCCTCAACCGGGGAAAACCTCTCTTATATTCATTATATCGAATTTCACCATTCACCATACAATATATACAATGTTTTTAGGTATTTTGTAGATACCAAAACCCTAATCCCTTAATCTGAGACTAATTTAGAAAACCGCTAAAAATAGCAAAATCCTCAGGCGCAGACGCAGTTGTCGAATTTGACGCGCCCACACACACATGCAAAGAATATAACATATACCCAACAGATGCATAGAGCTATCCCGATATATGTCAACCTAATTTCCAAGTTGACAGGAATTATCGTCAGATGGGGTAAAGCCAGAGCAATACCTTGATGAAAAAACCAAGGAAAAAGCTATCGCATAAGAGGTAAAGGAAAAAATTGGCACAAACATAAGCAACATGGCGATGATTATTAAGAACATTGATGACCCAACTACCAAATTCACGACAAAATTGATGGCCTACAAGTTATTGAGGAAGTGTCACAAAGAAGAGGCACCTACAGGGGTGGTCGCAGTAGTTGCACAATGCGCGAAAGGAACAGTTCTGAGTTGGGCACCGTATCTGCTCAACTTTTTCTTAGAAGATTGCAGGGATGCACAAGATGTTGGAACATAGTTCCACTATGCCTAGATGATAATTTTGATATCCCTAGATGCATGGGAGAAACCAAAGTATTCAATTTTTTGTGGAAGGGTAGGAAGATGTGGCACAACAAGGTACGAAACTATGCAACACAACACAGATGCCAAGCAAAGAAAATCCAACACAAGTATTTTTGGCATGTATATCTAAGAGATGCAGGAGAAGATTGCAAATACATGGAGAATATCACTTGAAGTGGTGAAGGAACATGAGGGGATAGCCAAATTTAAGGCACCCAGACAAAACACATGGATTAGAAGAGACCCTAAAAAGACACGGCTCAAGATGCATTATTGTATTACAACAGAAGAAGTCCAGTGGGTACTTGCAGAATGACTGGATCAATGGAAGGTGCTAGTGGCAAGGAAGAAAGGAACAAAGGGCAAGGAATGGACATAAGTTGCTACATCACATAAATATAGTAGCCCAACCACAAATACTAGAAAAGAAACCGAGCACAACAAACCTACAGGTATTGGCACAACAACAAAGAAACCAAGGAAGAAGGAAACAATACCAAGAGCCTTAGTGCTAGAAACACACTGATCCATATTATTTTCGAAATGAAATGAACGCAGATATATTATAATGAAATACACATAGAAATGACCAAAAAAAAAGAAATCAACAATACATGATTTCTATTAATGAAAGAATTGTACAAAAACTGTAAAAATAGAAAGTGCAAGACTTGCTAAAATGGTGGCAACTTATCTCTGAGAAGAGATGTGAGGGCTATGCTCATTCGCAAGAAGATGATTACAATGAGGCTCCAAAGGCCTTTTTATGATAAACATGAATGCCAAAACTCTAGACATCCAAAAACCTAACCTTAGAAGACGAAGCGCCAAAAGTCATGTGGGCCCCGTCGGGGTAAGTTAGTACATTCTCAGGGTTGTAATGTTTGCATAAATCTCCGTTTTAGGCTCGTGATAGCCCATTGGAAAGGTATTTTCAAGAAATATGCATTATGCCGTCATACTTTGACTCTCTCTATAGTTTGATTGTGGCAAGACAAGAAAACAATATTTAGAGCCCCAAAGCGAACCTGGAAGTATAGAAAGATGTACTGACATGAAAACTTCCAAAATAAACCAGTTGGAATATGTGGTCGGCCACCAATATCCACCTAGATGTTGTGTATTGATTTAGGATAGACCCATAAGTGAAGAACCCATAATTAAAAAGAAATGTCCCCATTACAAAGAAACATGGTAAACTTAAAACTGTCTAGATGAGCCAGT
Source organism: Picea engelmannii (assembly GCA_009831015.1). Lineage (NCBI taxonomy): Eukaryota > Viridiplantae > Streptophyta > Pinopsida > Pinales > Pinaceae > Picea > Picea engelmannii. The sequence continues at coordinate 1,017,564 of ML799366.1, read as the reverse complement.
TGGAATATGGAACAGGTGGGTGGCCACCAATATCCATCTGGATCAATCATCCCCCCTAAGGAGCTAATGGTGTCCATTGCGTTGAGTGCCCGGGGAAGAGGGGATAACGTTTTCTGAATCTGAATCTTGGTGAGCTACGTGCCTAGTTGGATAAGTTGCGTTGCTTAGTTTGTGGAAGGTTGTCATGAACCTATTTCTAACAGGGTTGAACCCGTTCCACCAATATTTTGTCTCTGGGCTTCATGGGGCATTGTGTAAGAACCTATGGTATCCTGTAGAGATGACCCCCCAGAGTAATAATGACAATATGAGGTCAAGACTCATAAAAAACATGACGTTTCCACATATATTGTTATCCCCAAAAAAATAAAAAACATCAAGAGGGGCAACATCACATACTACCTCATCCTTGAAGGGATTGATGCCATAGGACATGAGACACTATAGGCTGACACATAGATCTCTTCCATGGTGAAGCCACCCGATGTTGTATGGATACGGGTGTGGTGTTGTCGAAAACCCCAACTATTTGACGACCTTAGATGATATGAGGTTTTTCTGGATACCGCTATCAACAATGAAATGTAACGGGGTCCCCTTGACCCACATCTGTGAATGGAAGAGGCACTCCCCCTCTTAAGGATCTACTGGTTCTTCTGGATGAATTTTTGCGGTCATGACAATAGCAATGGGGTCTGTGTCGATGACCTATATATTTTTCATATTTTCTGGATTAGATTCTGAATTAGGGTTCGACTCATTGTCTTTGACCTTGGCCACCAATCACTGTTTTGAGAGACATTCATCGTTGTTGTGCCATGGGATTTTGTGGAATTCGTACCACTTCCCAGTGTCATTCTTAGTCTTTCCTTTACCCTACCTTTCATGTATCTTGGATTGGTTGTCGGGAGGCTATTGTTTAGGGTCATCTTTACCATGCTTTGGTTGTTGCGGATTTTCATACTTGAACTCCCATTTGTTCTAGTGCCTAAATTTCTGCTTGATTTTGACAACATATCAATAGGAAACTCCCAATGATGAGACGTTTAGGAAATCCATTTCTATTTGGATGTATCTATGTAGAGCCCCACGGTATTTTAGAACCATATTTCACTTAGAGTATTTGATACCCATCTTGGTGCTCAAGGTATGGAAAGTATTTGTGAACTCCAACATTGTTTGGCTTTTCTCTTGCTGCAGTGTGGTCCATCTCATGTACTAGTCTTCATAGTTATCAATAGGGTAGTATTGTTCCTTGACTGCATAAAAAAAAAGTCCCAATTGGGATCGAACCCATATATTCCAGACTCCTCTTTGGAACTTTTCTCCCAGTAAGTTTCCCAAAAATGTTTGACATGGGGAAGAGCCTTGAGGAGTGCGAAGGTGATCTTTTCCCAGTCGGAAAAATTGTGAATAGAGAAATAACCTTCTAGCAGATTTAACCATTTTTCTTAAGCATCTGCATCTATCTAACCTTCAAATACGGGAATATCAAAATCAACTTGTACCTTGAAGGGATAGGTTCCTCCAAAGTGGTCACTTGATGAAGATGCACTTGTTTCTATCGGCAGGCGTTGAAGGATGTGGGAAAAATTCTCCATCATTTTGTCCCTCTGTCACGAGAGAGCTTGATCAAGCAATAGGTTAATAGAATCTTCTGCTCTGCCATTTTTCTTTCTTGCCACCATAGAGGGTTTCTTGAGAGTGCAAGAGTGATTTTCCTCAAGAGAGAGAAGCTTGAGACCCAACTGGCTATACTCGGACCTTGTCAGGGACATGCACTGAAAAAAAAAAATGATCAAGAGCAACCTGCTCTGATACCACTGATCCAGATTATTTTTGGAATGAAATGAAAGCAGAGATATTATAATGAAATACACATAGAAATTGACAAAAACAAAGAAATACAACAAACATGATTTCTATTAATGAAATAATTGTACATAAACTATAAAAATACAGAGTGCAAGACTTGCTAGAATGGTGGCAACTTTATCTCTGAGAAAAGATGTGACGACTACGCTAATTCACAAGAAGATGATGACAATGAGGCTCTGAAGGAATTTTTATGATAAACATGAATGCCAAAAACCTAGACATCCAAAAAGCTAACCCTAGGAGATGAAGTGCCAAAAGTCACGTGGGCCCCTTTGGGGTAAGTTAGTACATTAACTTCCCGGGGTCGTAACTTTTGCATATGATCTTCGTTTTAGGCGCATGATAGCCCATTGGAAAGGTATTTTTGAGAACTACACATTATGCCATGAAACTCTAAGTTAATCTACATTTTGACTATGGAAATCCAATAAAACATTGTTTAGAGCCCCAAAACAGCCTTGGAAGTAAAGAAAGATGTACTGACATGAAAAATTCCAAAATAAACCAGTTGGAATAGGTGGTTGGCCACCGATATCCACCTGGATGCTATATAGAGCTTCAGGACAAACCCGTAAGTGTAGAACCCACAATTACAAAGAAATGACCCCATTACAGAGAAATGTGCTAAACTGAAAATTGTCCAGATGAGCCAGTTGGAATATGGAACAGGTGGGTGGCCACCAATATCCACCTAGATCATAGACAACACAGAAAAAACCAATGGGGGAGCATAAAATAAAGAGGGAATATCAACTCAGGAGACAAGGAATAGAAGCATACGAGAGGTCACAAAACCTACGCATACAGAAAAGACAAAATCAACCATGAAGATGGGAGAACAAATGAAGAAGATGAGGGCACAAAAGAAGCCCATTGAGCTCACTATAATAGAAGATGACACAATATGTAGCAGATAAGGTGCAAGACCGAGGAGTGGAAGCACTCTATGTCATATAATCTCAGAGAGAAGAACTAATGACGAATATTATGGAAGTTAAAGTAGTTCTGGAGAGCTTACAACTCACTATCACACATCAGAGAAGCACAACTCAATAGACACCAATTCACGAAGAGAAGGAGATAGTCCAGACAGAAATAGTTGGGAGTGACACATTCCAAATAAGTCAGAGTATGTTGCAAGTAGATGAGGAAACCATGCAATGACCCTTGAAGGATGTGGAACAGTTGGACTTGGTGCTACCCAAGATTCCAACAAAAGATTTATATAAGTTGTAGATGAGTGTAGCGTAAGAGGTTCAATCCAGGGCAATGATGGATGCAACAAACATGGAGACAACCAAGACATCAAAGGAGGTACTAGAGACAATTTTGATAGAATTACAAATAGAACATGAGGAAGAAAAATGACACGCAAAGAGATTGGAGCAAAGACTTGAAAAAGTCTTCGAAACAATTCCGGAGAGCGCACTAGCAGGAGAAATCAACGCAGAAGAAAATCTACAGAAAATAGCACAGATGATGGATGGGTACAAGAAGGAGATAAGAGAATTGGTGGAAAAAATTATACCAACTACCCCGCCAGAGGTCATATATGAATGGGAATAGCAAGCCACAAAAAAACCAGATCATATTGCATTGGAAGTTAAGGAAATAACAAAAATTTATGAGAGGACCACACAACTTTGGACAAGCCTCGCAGAGGATGAAATGATCCAAAAGTTGGAGAAAAAAGAAGAGAAGTTGAATAAAACAATTCATGATCTAAAATAGAGGCATAAGACAATGGCCATACCCCTGAGGCTGAGGTCCATGTAGGAAATGAAAAACCAGCAAGCATAAGCAAATATAATCCAGGATGAACGACAGATCAGATAGGCTCAGTTGGAGCCCCTATAAGAATAAGCATAACAAATGATAACAACGTTGGAAACAAAGGAAGTCAGAATGGAACAAGCGCATTCATAAATCATACAAGTGATGAAGGATCACGTCACAATGCAATTCACGGAGACCTTGACAGAGAAAAGTGCACAGACCAAGAAACAAGTCGATGCACTGGTGAAGTAGTTCCAGGAGTTGGAGAAATCGATGCAAAAGGCAGACACAACCTGAGTGGATTTGGAAGATCCATAGGTTAGTGTTGGGGGCTTGCTAGAGTAGGAAATTTTGGGAGTAACGTGTAGTAAGAGAGGTAGAATGGACCAAGGAAAGTAGTGCATGCCAAAAAATAAGGAAGACCAGTGTGACAAAGGGCAAAGGAAGAAGTGCGCCAGAAAAGAAGGAAGATCAATGCAAGGAACGGTTGGATCAAATACCAATCACATGGAAGGTAGTAAGAAAGTGGACAAGTGGAGTCCACTTAGGGTTAGATTTTTGAGTCATAATGTAAGGGTTTTTACCCATTTTTATAGTATAAATAGAAGATGTATGAGGTAGATTGATGTATCTTTTTGGAGTCCTTTTTGAACGACAATTTTTCGGTAAACCTTTTTCTCAAATCCTTTCACTTTTCAAAGCTTACATGGTGATTACACTGAGGGTGATTCACTCTTTTCCCTTTGATAATCCCTAGAAGGATTATTTGGTGAATCCACTAATGATAAATCCAACCATGGCTTCTCAATGGGACCCAAGTAATTTTAAATCCTTGGATACGAGTGGAATTCTGGGTTACCCGTGAAAAATGCCTCCGAGGTATGAAAAATAGCTCCCTATATTCACTAGTAATGATGGGGTTAGAGCCGAAGATCATATATATAATTTTTGGGCTTTCTTTCCGGGTTACCTCCGTGTTATGCCAATCTCGGCCTACTTTCCTTAAGGATTTGGGAAAGTATAGATTGTGTGATAACATTTTTGGCCCCACTGTCGAGGAACATCAAGTCAATTTTCTTTGAACGACAAATTTTTGGTAAACCTTTTTCTCAAATCCTTTCACTTTTCAAATCTTACCTGGGGACTCCACTGAGGGTGATTCCCTATTTTCCCTTTGATAATCCCTAGAAGGATTATCTGGTGACTCCACTAATGATAAAGCCAACCATGGCTTCTCAATGGGACAAAAGTAATTTTAAGCCCTTGGATATGAGTGAAATTCCGGGTTACCCTCGACAAATGCCTTCGAGGTATGAAAAATGGCTCCCTAGATTCACTGGTAATGACTGGGTTAGACCCGAAGATCATATGTATAATTTTTGGGCTTTCTTTAAACTACATCCTATTAGTGATGATGCTGAAATTTTAGCGATACAAACTTTCTCTACCACTCTTCATGGCGATGCCAAGAAATGGTATGATAGTTTGCCTGATGCCAACATCACATCTATGGACCAATTAGAAGAAACCTTTCTCGAGAAATGGAATATTAAAATAGAATATATCCACATGTTGATAAAAATAATTGAATACTTGAAACAAACTAAGAATGAGATTGTAAAGGAGTTCCATACCAGGTTCGATAATTTGTTACAAAAAATTCCTAGAAGTCATCGTCTTAAATACAAGTATCTCGTTTATCTCTATACCAATGCAGCTTTAAAACAACTGGGATTCCTCCTCGATCAAAAGGATTCGAGAACGATACAATAAGCTTATCATATGTCTATAGAAATTGAGGCAAATATCTCTTCTCCCAAGGAAGAACATCTCTTTACTCCTGAAATCAAGGTTGATGACCCCAAAGATACCGGAGATGCTCTTAGTCGGAAGAGATTAGCTTCCCTTGAGATATTCGTTAGTAAATTATAGGAAAGAGGGTAACAAGTCACCGACCAACAAAAGGTTGAGGAGAAGGATCCTAATGAAGGTTACCAATACCATAAGGAAGAGCAAGAATTTACTCATGCTTCTACCGAGGATAATGAGGATTTGGTTGAAGAGTGAGAGCCTGAAGATATCAAACATGATGATGAAGTATTAATGTGTGCTCCTCCCTCTAATGAAGCCATCCAAGATCCTATTATTCCTACACAAGAAGAAGAGAATGAGGTTAGTCATTTTCCTTTTCAGGATACCCTATTCTATGATTAAGAAGGTGAAGAAGTACGAGAATCCTTGGACAAGCTAGACCCTATGAATTGTGATGAAACTGAATATGTAGAGGCAAGTCACGAGGACGAGGTAATGATGCTTTCTCTTCCATTTAATGAAGTCATCCAAGCCTTTGATGCTCCTCTACAAAAAGAAGTGAATACAGTAAGTTGTTTCCCTTTCCAATATTTTGATGATGCTTTATTTTGTGATTTGGAAAGTGAAGAAGTGGTAGAGGATCCCTTGGATGCTTTAGGCCCGTCATGTTATAATAAAGGAGACGACATGGTTAATAATATTGACGAGTTCATAAATGTTGGAAAACCTAAATGGGATGTGATTGGTTATGATGGGTATCGTATTTATGACATTGAGGATCATTTACAAATGTTTCCTTTACAACTATCATATCAGGTTACTAATAATTCTGACATTTGGAAACGAGGAGATGATATAGTTACAAACATCCAAACGCCCTAGGATGTCCTAGTGCTATGTTTTCATGATGATTTCCGGTCATACCTTGAGGATTTTGATGAGATTTCCTTTGAGCACTTGGATTTATTCTATGAAGAATATTATCAACGATCATTATGATTAGATCTTGATAAGGGTGAGGACGTTGCTTGCCTAAAGTAAGATACTAGTGACAATGTCCATCTCCCTTCGATTACTTTACCTTGTTATGTCACTAAGGATGCAGTTGGGAAACATGTCCCTTGTCCCAAGTTTTCTCTAGGGGAGAGCCTTATTTTAGAATTCAAGGGTAGATTGAATACCTTAAGAAGAAGTTTATTATCTCAGTCTTTCATCTTTCCCTTAAGAAATTGTCAATTGTCCTCTAGATTCTTGTTAGTCATTTCTCAGGGATTGATGACGTCGAAGGTAGTAACCTTCAAAATATTTGAGCCATCCTCTTGAGTCTTCGACCTTTCACGATCCTATTATGAGATGGATTGAGCACTTTTCTAGAAGTGTGACTTGGCATAATTTTGTCCCTCCCTCCCGCCTCCATGAGCTAGACCTTACGATTTCCTATGATATAATGCATGCTCTAACTCATGTTATTTTTGTACTTAACTTGTCATTGTTTTGGTTTATGATGAAGAAAAGAGGCAGGTATTACGAGGCATTGATAGGATGGTTTCATTGGTTATATGAATACACATAGAATTCAACCAACATGTAAGTAGAATTAGGTAGGCATTTTCATCCATTGTACATACCATTGCATATCTTTATAGTATAGTTGTATTTGCATTTTCATATTTGATTTGATTCATTTGTATATATGTATGCCCATGATTAGAAGTTGTTTTATTTTATATGGACAAGGGGTGATATCACCACCCTAGATATTACTAATATCTTTTGTTGAGATTTAGCAGGCACAAGTCATAACAGAGATGTCGATGTTCTCATGCACTCTACAATGAGAAAATGTCCCTGAGTTGGAGCTAGATGTTAAGGAGATCATGTCTCGAGGCATACAGTTTCTAGGCATGGAGTATCGAGAGTCATATGACATAAGCATGGCCCCAGAGGGCCCCTCTTTTCTTCAATACAGTCCACATATCACTAGCAACAACGTCCATCACACTAGCTTCGTCCTGAAGTGGTAGTGGGTCTTTCTCCATGAGGTAATGAGTTTGAGTATCATGGTATGTATCACTCTGATTTTTGAAGCACTTGAACATGTTGTATTGAATCCTTCTTCGTTTGATGATGTTTTCTTGGAAATTATTCTCTTTTCCTTGTTTAAAGCTGGGAGGGTGACACCTTGCCCTAGTAAGTTGATTTCCCTTTAGGATGGGTTTCTACTGGGTGGATCTTTGAAGAGTCATCGTCCGTTCCCTCCATACTTACCACTTTCCATATTTATTCCTTCTATCTCCCCATCTTTTGGGCATCAAGATTGGCTACACTAGGAAGGGTTGTACCTTACCTTGTGGGAAGAAGGGGTTGAAGGCCCTAAGGGTAAAAGTAGTTGGAAAGATATAAAAGCCAATTTTGAAACCTTCAAGATGCTTCGCCCAGGGATCCCCGAGAAAGCAGTGAAAATATTCTCAGTAAGAAAAGGGGACCCACAAGATAACATGAACAATCAAGGTATTAGTTGATGGATAGGAGGTCTCATCAAGAGCCAACTTATTATGACTGAGATGAACAAAGTTCGTCATGCACAAATAATCCAAAATATATGAAATATAGTTATCAAATCCATACAGACAAATACACACACACACACACATATATACAAATGAATAGTAAGATGATATGAGTACAATGAGAATGAGGACTCACTTATATACCCACGCAGGGGTGCCCTTAACCAATAGTCATGTCCTTTGAGACATGTCCTTTCATTAATAATAATAATTATTTATTAATTATCATTTAATTATTATGATATTAATATCTATTTTATATGTATATTTATGTACATAACATTCCCTTCCCCTTAAAAATGATTTGTCCTCAAAGCTTAATCATTGGAATGCTTCCGTTTTAACTTTTGTTCTGGCACTCAATGTCTTCTCAAATGTTCCGTGCTTGTAGTTGTGACTCTCGACGAAACAAGATGATATAACCTTCGAATTCCTAAATTGATGTGTTTCATCTTTTGGGGAGTGACCCATCCAAAATATACCTTCATTGGAACTATTTGATTATCGATTTTTCTGACAGGGCTTCTCATTTCATTCTTTCATACAAGTTATCGATTTTGTCTTTGTTCCTTTACAATGTTGTAGTTTAGTTGTCGGTAAAAAGAACATTGTCATATTCCTCTTGACTTTGTTGTTGGTTGTAACGACTCTTGTGATTCAGATGATGATAAGGAACCCAAATCTCTTTTGAATCTTGTTTGTTAGATCTCTCTTCAACTCTTTATACTATTGGTAATTCAACTAGATCGATGTTTATTCTCTTCTCTGAGGTCTGGATTTTTTTAATTGGAAGCTTCTTGATTTCAATAGGTTCAAGTATTCTTTCTTCACTGGTCATTGCTTCTTTATTGTAAAATTGTTCTAACCTTTCCTTTTGTGATTTCTTCTCGTTCTTCAACTTCTTGATTTGTGTAACCAAACTTTGATTATGGTTCTTTAGATGACAAATTTATGTGTCTTTATCTTTGATAATTTTATCACACTCTTTTTGGATCTCAAGTATTGACTGTTGTTTATCCGAAAGTAGTATTTTGGATATCCGATCAAGATCTTTTGATGTAGATATTGAATCTGACTTCACTGAGATGCCATGTAATGTTATTTTTTTCTTCTTCTAAGAAAACATTAAAAACGTTTTCTCAAAGTTTAATATTAAGCTATGTAATGTCCCCCACCTCTTAGAGAGGTGATGAGGAGACTCACTGGCCTGGGCACCCCCACTAGGTCATAGTCTCACACTGAGGGGGGGAAAGTCAAGAAGTTAAAAGTTATATTTTTAAGTTGACTTAAGAAAGGAAAAGGATAAAAGGAGTAAAAGATAACTCAACAGAAGAATAGAAGATTAACCCTGGGATTTAACCTAACTCAACAGAGAATTAGAAGGAAAAGTATAAGTAAGAGGATGGGGCACACCTATTACTCATTCTGGTTTTGGATTATCATTTTCTATTGCTCTTGAGCATTTAGTTTGGGGGTTTTGTTGTACAAACCCTTGTGAGCAACTCAGTGGTGAAATATCCACTCACCTTGTTTCGAAGCTTGGTCTCGGGGACGAAAGACTCCTCCACACCATTCTAGTCTCATCCCATCTCCATCTAGTGCTTCAGAAGGTAGCAGGTCGTACTGTTCCTGTGTTTCCAGCAAGGGCGCACCATCATCTAGAGGGAGGTTCGATCCAGCTTATCCTAAGGGCCTGGGGCCATTCCGACAGTTGGGTTTTATTTGCAAGGGCAGGACCATCAATTTGAGGGCTTTTCTGGAGGGTTATCATCATTCTACATTTGTCTGTAGAATGGGATGTCTTGGAGCCATAGGGGACGTCCTGTGATTCAGTAAAACTTAGATCTAGGGAGATCTGCTTGAGATCTGAGCCTGAAACTTCTCCCACAGAATTCTCATAGCTCGATCTATATTCTTGGAGAGTTTCAGAGCATTTGGAGGCCTCCTTCATCAGGGCCGAACCAGCTAGAGTTTCAGTCATCTAGTGGGGTGCACCATTCAGTGGAGAATTCAGATCTACGGGGTTTGAGAGTGGATTTGGGAATTTGGACATCTGGGTTGTCCTTACAGTTGCTCGATCTATCATTTGGCATATTTCTTGGGATGATTGGACACTTTTGATAGCAGGGCATAATTATTGAGGGCTTCAACATTCTAGCAGGACGTGGCACTTTCCATCTTGGAGGTTGAGCATTAGTACGACTAAGATCTGCTTGATTCAGTCTTCATTGTATATCCAGCCTTTGGAGGCTTATTTTGTATTGTCGGGAGCATTTTGTAGAAGCTCATATCTATTGCTTGTACGACCATCTGAGGCTTATGCTAGATCGACCATCTATTGTATTGATCTTACATTGCTCATAATAAAAAGGTTAGATATTTGCTTATGTTTCTACATCTTGAATATATTGTGATCTCCATGTGTTGATAACTCAATAAATTAGTAGTAGTTAGTGATTCCAAGAAAGAATTTGGCTTGGGATCATTACAGTGGTATCAGATCCTCGATCCTCCAAACCTGTGGAGAGATCGATGCATGCAGAAGTACAGGGGAATTGTTATGGGTCAGAGGAAGAAAAACAACAGTGAAACAGAGGCAGAAATGGAAGGGTTAGGAGATGATCATGAGCCTTAGGGCTTGGCTCTCTTAGTAGCCGAATTTGGTAAGTTCCTGCAAAACATGAATCACATCGAAAGCACATTGGTCCGGTAGTTGGATGAGTATCAGGAAACCAACAGAAGGGGACAGGCCGAAATCTCTGAAACCTTGAAGAAAGTTGATGAGAATCTACAGAAAATGAACGAGAACCAAACTAGGATAACTGACCTTCTAATGCAAGTAACCCATCGAGGCAAAGATCCTGATACGTATGGGAATAAGGAGGCTGGAGGGTCTGGTGGAACCCATGAGGAAGTCAGATATAACCCAGAGAAAGCATCGGGATCCGAAGGAAGTCTTGGAGGTGGCATGTTCCATGGGAAGATGGGTAGCAGGACCAATCATAGGCCATACATGCTAGTGTTCACAGATGAACCGCTAGGCCAACACTCAGGTAGCAGAGCTAACCCCAGACCATACATGCCCACATTCACAGATGAGCAAGGGCAGCATGAACAGGTTGAAGATTTTGTGGAACAATTAGACAGGAGTACCAGGGAATACTATAGCTTGGATATGAAAGTTCAAAGACAGATGTCCCTAGACCAGTATTGTCAACTCAGGTTTAGAAACCAGCCTAGGACGAACCACAGGGGCAACTTTGAGTTTGAGCTAGAAGCAGGGGCTAAGCCTGTTATCACCACACCCTATAGGCATCCCAAGAAGTATAAAGATGAGATAGAGAAGGCCATCAAGGAGCTTCTAGACATGGGACACATCAGACCAAGTTCAAGCCCATTTGCTTCGTCA